>VXBI01002354.1:375697-388767 GCA_013397375.1 Toxostoma redivivum | reverse complement strand
AAAAAAAAAAAAGAGCAAGAAATTCAGTGATTAATTCTGAAAGCTGCCAGAAAAATTCTAGGATTCAACCCCTCTAGGATTCCCAGTGAACAAACTCCACACTTCAGATCTGGCTCCTCTAAACATTGCTGCCCGTATCCACCAAAAATCTTTAATGTTCTTCTAAAATCATTTAAGAAAAAGTGCTGTGGGACATCATTACAGAGAGATTGAGTCTCGCAGGCAATTAAGTCAATGTAATGACTGGCAGGGAAAATACTTAGCTTTTGGCTTTGTATTGAAGTGGTGGTAGATGTTGAGAGAGAAGCTGCCTAGGTCAATGTGCTTACTGTGAGCTTTGTAGCCAAGAATATGATTTGCAACAAGTCATGTAATTCTTTTAAGCTCTTTTGGTGCCTTTTTATTCCACTCAGGGGTTGCAATAATCAGTCTAAAATCATGAAAGTATAGTCTTTTTTCTGGGTTGCAGCTGAAAGTATTTTGTATTGCTATGGCGACTTAGGCACCTAGTAACACTAGGGAGTTTTTAACTTTGGTATTCAGTGGCACAAAGGGCAATAAATTACATCATGTCTTGAAGTCCCTTCGAAGCTTATTTCGCATGAGACTTTAATTTTGATACTATTGACTTACTAGCTTTTCTAGTGACCTCATATCGAAATGTATAAAGATGATGAATTTTCTAAAACTTAGATGAAGGAAGTTTTCCCAGGGGAATCTTTGAGATTGAAAAATTTCTAAGCCATATGTTCTATGGCAACCTACATTGATTTTCTTTTAAGTTTATGTTTGCCCATTAAACAAATAAAGATTCTTAAGAGTTAAAAAAAAATTAAACTAAATTTTTAGTGAACTAAACAATTAGGTACCTCTCAAGCAACTATTTCCCAAACCAAGTGACGTTCCATTTGATCTATCCTTCCTCATAATTCTGTAGACAGCCTTAAGCCCACAAACAATACATCTTCAAAACCAATAGGTTAGTCAGCAGATATTCCTTCAAGTGTACTATCTATTCATTATCTTTATTTCATTACAATTACTGTGCTTCAGTATACAAAAAGAAAAAACCAGAACACCGTACTTTTGTAACATCATCTTTTAAAGAGTTTCACATTTCCTGTGAAACTTTTAACATCAGACACCTGCATTTTTTGTTTATGTTTTTGCTAATTACCAACAGGTGCCCTCAATTTTTTTATGTAGGGGACATCCTGAACTACAAGTGCAATTTTGATTCAGCTACACAAAGTGTTACAGTAAATGCTGGGAGAAGTTCCAGTAAACTGCAGAAGTTTGAAAATATTTGTGTCCAAGCCAACAAGGTGAGCTACTAAGCTAAAATAATACTGTGGCTAATCTAATTATTTGTGTATATTTTCATATTTTCATATGTGAAAAAAGTTTAAAATATTTTTTTTATCTGAAGCATTTTTGCTTTCTAATGACTTCTTTGCATTAAGTATTTTCCAAGTTTAACCTGTTGAAATAGATTACATACAATTTCTATTGCTGTCTTTTTTTTCCTAGTAGAGGTGAACTAGTATTTCCTCAGGAAGAGCTATATTACCCCACAGTAATTTTCAAATAAAAGCTTTCTTTTCCATTCCACTATTTGAGATTTAGAATTTTTATATTTATGCTTTGCTAGACAAATCCTCAAATCCTATAGTATTTTCATGTTATCTAATCCTTACTCAGTCTTTCTACAATTTTACGCTATTATAAACAGTTTATTATTTTTTCTAAGTAGAAGTGAACTGTTTATTGATGTGAATATGTTCAGCCACACAGGGAGATACTAATCCAAATATTGAGAAACGAAAGAAAGTATTAGAGGAGTAATTAAATACAAATTCAGTAAGGCTATAACTGTCACGGAATCCGTTATTATTTCTCCTTGAAGATCACAAAAACTTTCCCCATGTATTTATCACATATACTGAAATGATGAAGAAGTGGCATTATTTCTGGATAAAATAATGCCTATATGCAAATCTCTGAAAGGAAGGAAGGTCTTGTTGTCACATATCCTTCTCAGGAAGCTCAGGATGTGCTACCTCATTTTACTAAGGAGAGAGTGAAGCTACAATATTCTGGTAGAAGACCAGAAATATGATTCCTATAAAAGCACTACTCTTCAGTGGGGGTGTTTATGGATGTGCTTTGTCAACCTGCCACTTTCAAAATACACCCTTACATCCTGGGCCCTCCAAGAGCCGTTTTGAGAAAAAAAATTGGAAGTAACAGCTTTCTATTTTCTGAAATGCAACACTGAAGCACTAGATATATCTTTTAAATAGACTTATTTTCATATTTATCATTTTATCCATCACCAAGTATTTCAAGTCTACCATGGTGGAGTTGGGAGTTGTACTGACTTGGCACTGGAAAACAGAGGCAACAAACAGTCCTAGCTGGAAGGCACTGCTGCAGATGCTGACAGGAGATAAAAGTGCACAGGAATAGTTAATTAGGCCACTAAAGTTTGTCTTTAGTTCATTGCTAGAGGAGATGGCATAAGATGGAATTAATCATCAGTGGTCACAAAGCACCTCTGGGGCATCAAGGTAGGAGCAAGTATGAATGAGTTTGTGTAAGTCAATTATTGCTTTTACAACCTCAAACTAGACTTTCCTATTTATAATATCTGTTGATAAAATTTTAGTAGTCCGCATAGAAGCAGCTAGTGTCCTTCATGCCCTCCCTTTAATTACACTAGAATAAAAGGGAGGTGAGTTCCTTGGGGGTAAAGAAAAATAAAAATCAGAAACCCCACAACTACCGATTGCACAAAACTGGTCTTGCACGCAGAATTTTTCTTTTGAAATAAATTAAAAAACATAATAAACTCAGTTACTTCTGTTTCTAAGATCCATCTCTTCTGCAAGCACCTGATATGACTTCACTAGTATCTGTAAAACAAAATCCAGAGCATCTTTCTCCTTAAGCCTGATGGCTGAAATTGCTACATTGCTTCTGCTCACTCTCTCAGTGATCCTGTTTGAAAGAAAACACACTCTAGGATCACTGAACAATGCAGGTTAAGGATTCTAGAATATCTACAGGTGAACCCACTGCCTAAGGAAGGTCACAGCAGACTGCTTGGGATTTAATCCAGTCAGGTTTGGAAAACCTTAGATCATATGGACTATGAAACTTGCTTGTCAACAGCCCCATCCACTGCCTAACTGTCCACATGAGGAAAGAGGATATATATCCATTTATATATATATTATATACATATATATATACCCATTTCAGACTGGATATATATCTTTATATCCAGTTGGAAACTAATTTTAACTTATGCCCTGTCTCTCATGCTACCACCACAGTAAAGATCCTGGTTCCATCTTCTTGCTTATATCTTCCTGTAGGTATGGAGAGTCAGGTCCCCTCAAAGCCCCCTCTTCTCCAGGCTTATCTAATTCAGCTCACTGGCTCTTCCCAGAGGGCAACTGCTTCTGACCACATGGTTAGACTTTTGCTGAACTCACCCCAGTTTATTGCTGTAATTCTTAAATTTGAGGTGCCAAAACAGGACTCAGATGGTGATTTTCCTTCCTCAGCACAGGGCATGGCATGTCATAAAGTTCCTCTTGGCCAAGTCCTTCAACCCATACGGGTCCTCTGAATGGCCATCTTACTCTTACGCATATTGACTGTTCCCCTGATTTGATATCATGTGAAAACCTAATGAGAAAGAAGTCCATCCTGCAGGACATCAAATAAGATGCAAACAAGGACAGGTTCCAGCATATTCTTACATTCCAGGAGAAATCAGAGAATACCCAGGTATTACAAATGTAAGACCAGAGTAAAAGTGAAGAACAATTAATAACTGGATGTGAAGATCTAGCATGAATATAGCAGAGCAAGCTGCTCTATATATGAGAGCCTATGGACGTCTAATATCAGAGGGGAGCGGGACAGCAGGATGATACTCATTATTACCTGAAAATCTGAACTAAGAGAACACATAGTGCTATTTTAAAGAGACTAATATGCCACAAGCTATATAGGATGTCTGGAAAGGAAGTACTAAGAGGGCTGTTTAATGAAGAAAAAGCACAAACAAAACAAAAAAAAAAAAAGAAGAGGTGATTTTATCTATACCATTTGGGTTTTAGGGGAATATAAACAGCAGAAAATATTAAGACATTACACTTATATTAGCAGGAAAAATATAACCCAAGTATTTTTAAGAAACACTTACAAACTTATTCGTTAACAGAGCATATCCAATTAGTCCTGACAAAACTGAGCAAATATTGTATTTGCATGGATGAAACTGTTCTAGATTTCAACATTAGTGATTTTGCTACTTTATAGACTAGTAAGAGTGTAAAAAGTTTCAAAGACCTAATAAAAAGATTTCAGATCTGGGAGAGCTCCTTGTCTTATTTAGAAAAGAGAAAAAAAAAAAAAAGAGAAAACAAAGATTAAAATACTTTGAGAAATTAAAATTGAGAAAAGTGACTGTAAGAAGTTACAGGAAATACCAGATAAAGATTAGGAATGATTCAGAGTGACTGAAGGCAGAATAAGAAATGAGGGAAAGCCAAAGACATGAAGACAAAGAGTTTCTTTGGATGAACTCCAGATCCCATTTAAATCAATAGTAAAATTCCCCTTGACTTCATTAGGACCACAATTTCACTTCTGAAGTTTATTCACAGAAGATGTAAGTAAAACATGGAATGTATCTGACAGAATGCTTGGGGAGAAGGGGGAATAATCAAAGGTGAAACACATATTTTTCTACTAGATGAATGAAGTGGAATAACAAGTATATGTAAGACCAGTAATTTTACTTGCTCTACGAGTCTTCTAAGAATAATGCTGCAGTAAACAAGGAGAACAGATGGACATTTAAATTTGTGAGAAACTTCCAAAAATCTAACTCATACTAGAAGTAGATACAAAGATTGGTCAGTAATAAAAGTAATTAGATGAAGAATAAAAGATTATATCACAACATTGAGGTAGGTTAACAGCAAGTCTCTAAGACCCTACATTTGATTTCTATATTGAATATAATTATGAATAGCCCTGAAGATAAACAGAGATAACAACATGATCTATATAGACTACTTACATGTGAAGTTAACTGTGAAAAAACCCCAAAGCTGACAATTCATGGCAACATCAATTTACTTCTGAGAAATAAAAGAAAGAAAATAAACTACCCATAGATATCCATATATAACCACTTTGGAAATATATTATGAATCCTTTAATGGTGCTTCTGCTTGAGGAGTCAAAACTCATTATGTTAGACTAACTAGGAGAGAATAATGACAATGACAATTATATAAAGCATGTTTATGTATTTGTAAGTAGGCCCTCACTTCAACTTCTATATTCAATGTACTTGACTACCCTTTAGCTATTACCCAGTCGTCCCAAAAACATATAGAAGAATCCAGGAAAGAGCAACAGAAGTGACCTATGGCATGGGAAACATACCTGTGGGAAATTTGGAATTGATTTAATTTAGCTGCCTCTGAAATCAACACGAGAGTAGGGGCGTGGAGATATGAGTAATAGTGAGACACTAAAAATATGGAAATATGGAAAGTATAGGAAAAAAGGACATGTTCACCTTTGCCTTACTCATACTTAAGGGTCACCCAATTTAATATGGCAGATTTATAATAATTTTATCGTTATAGTTATCACACTATTAATTTATTATAAAGTAAAAAGGAATAATGCCACTGCAAAAGAGAAGTTTCTAAAATATGTTACACAGTTAATGAGCTCTGTTTTTCAAAGTTATTATATATTATATATTTAACTCCTATTAAAAATATTCAGCATTCAATAATTCCAAGATGCCATCTATCATTACTCTACAGGAAAAATATTTTAACACATATTGACCTTCCCACTGCAGAAGCCAACTAGCCATTAATTCATGGACATTAGAAGCAAACCTCTCATTTTTCCTTTCTATAGCTTATGCACTTTCCAACTCAGTGATGACTTTTCTGTTTATCTACAAAGTACACAAATACATTTGATGAATGTAGAGGCTGAAGAGGCTGAAGTTGGTGTTTGGTGTTTCCTGCCCCATCAATTTGGTTGATATAACAAATATCAACTGGCTCTCTTCAAATTAAGGACAGTTAAAACATAGAGTTTCTTTTCAAAGGAAAGTTTGGAAATGGCCATTGGTGGCATACCAAAATTAAAAGGAAAATATACAGAACAAGTTTTTGAAGAATTTCAGTTTTGTAGTAAGGAGTCTGAGTGGAAAAAAATGTTGAAAATAATAAAAAAACCCCCAACAATCAAACATGTTATTTTCTTCCTTTTAGCTTACTACAAAGAAATGAGCATTGTATAGAAAATTTTCTAGAGTATAAATCGACAGATGTAATTTGACAATTTCATTTTCCTTTAACAAAATAAAATATTTTGTTGACTAAAAATGGGCAGTGGAAACACACAGAGGGTTTTTTTAAAATATTATTAAACTTACCATTAAATTGAGCAGGTCTGGGTGTTTTGTCTATTGTTTGGCGTTCTCTTTTTTAATTATTATTATTATTTTTAGACTTGGCAAGAAAAGGCAAAAACTATTAAATATGGATACACTATTTGCACTAATACATTAAATTTTGAACGTAGATAAAGACATTATCTTTCTGAAAAAACTGGCATATTAAGAATACACTTTCTTTAAATATCAAATGAGGCTTATAGTTCACCTACAATTAGCCCTTCTTGCAGGATCAAAATTTTTAAGAATCAAGTTCTGACTAAGAAGATGACATTAATATAGATTTTCTGATTCTAGCAACTCTTTCTAAAATTCTCATATTTGACATTTGCTTGCTCCCTTTGGTGTCTAAACAAATGAATTTTCTCTGTGATAGAACCACAAGAAAGTAGAAACTTGACTAGAAATTAGCTTAGGGCACAGGCCTCTAAAGTGTTTCAACCCATCAACTGCATCTAGTTCAAACGTCTAAAGCTAACACGCTAAACAAAGGAAAGTATTAGGGAGAAAGAGCACAGAAGTTTTTAAGGCAAAATTTCAAAGCAAAATGACACAGTACTAGAGATTTCAGCGTGAATATTTTTGGGGTTATTGAAGAACCATAAAAAATAGCAAGCCCAGAAACAGCAAAGTTCAAGAGAAGAACAGTGGATCTGGCATGCTCTGTAGTGTCTAATGGTTGGGAAGTTTTAAAATTGTACCAGTTACACAGAAACTTAGCAGCAGCAATTAAGTACCTTATTGTTATTTTTGGGCTAGATAAATATTCTCTATGCAAAATCTGGAAAGCCATTCAGTGATAGAGGAAAAGCTGAGGGAGAATTTGGACTGTGCTATATGTAGAGTTTGTACCTTTTAATATAAATACATGCTATATAAAATTGTTTTTGTATTCCTGTGAAAACTTTTGCATCAATAAAACTCTTGGGAAACATAGAGCTGATCAGATAAATAGTATGGAGCAACTCCCTCAAGGGAGTTGACAACTCCTCCAAATTTACTATCATCGGCAAACTCAGTATCCCTTCCTGTCCTGCTTCCAAGTCATTTATGAGGATGATGAAGAGCACAGAGCCAAGGATGGAGCCCTGTGGAACCCCAGAAGTGACAGGTCCCCAGTCTGATGTCACCCCATTCCCTGTAACCCTTTGTGCCTGACTCATGAGCCAGTTGCTCACCCCCTGCATAAAGTGTTTATCCAGCTGAGTGCTGGACACTTTGTCCAGAAGGATCCTGTGACAGACAATATTAAAAAACCTTACTGAAGACCAAAAAAATCACACCTACTGGCCTTCCTAGATCAGCTAGGTGGGTTATCTTGTCATAGAAGGAAATCAGATCTGACAACCTGAACTTCCCACTCAAAGCTGCGCTGGCTGTGACCAACAGCTGTCTGGTCCTCCTTTTTTTCTCAATACTTTCCAGAATAAGGTATTCCATGATTTTGCCAGACATTGAATTGAGACCAACAGGCCTGTAGTTTCCAGGGTCCTCCTTCTTGCCTTTCCTGGACAACATTTTCCCGTTTCCAGTCAGCTGGGACCTCTGGATTCCCAAGACCTCTGGCCTAGCTGGACTAGCTTGGTCTTCTAGAACAAGCTTGGAGAAAGGCCAGCTCTTCAGTTTTGTTTTTTTTTTGCTGAATAGCTGATGGTTGTAGCATTTAACAAGCAGAACCACACATTCCACTCAACACAGAAAAATGGGTCAAACTGACCTGTTAAAGACTTTCTGCACTACCCTTGCTGACATTTCTCATAGCAGCTGAATTTTATGTTCATGATATATTTCTCTGTGAGGCCAACTTTCAATTTGATATTAAAAATAAGAGTAGTTAAAAGTATTTAGCAATGATAGCTGTTCCAAATTACAAAAGAAATGGATATGGACAATTCAGCTATCTTTATAAAACATGGCATACATGAAAAAGTCCCTACTTTTTCAAGATTTGTGATATGGATCAAAAGAAACAGGGTTAGAAGACTTCAAGAGATCATAAAGTCTCTTAATTTCCTTTCCCTACCCCAAAGTAGGATCATTTATACTTAAATCACTTTTGACCACTTTAATTTATCCTTAAAAGCTTCTTGTATCAGTGGTTCCTAAGATTTTCTGTGCTAGTACATATATTAGCACTTCATTACCCTAAAGTCAAAAAGGTGGGGATTTTTTTCTGGTGTCTATCCTAACTGTTTTTGCCAAAATATCAATCAATTATTTCTTGTCCCATTCCAATGGACAAGTTTTTTCCCATCTTCTCTGCACTGTGTTCTAAAGGCGGTCATCATTTCCCACCTAGTTCCTCTCTTCTCAAAAAAAACCTGGCATTTTTCCTCATAGTCTTTCCTCAGTCTTCAGAAAAGATCAATCAGAAGAACTGAGTGGAAGACAGAACTTACTTTTACATACAACATTCCTGTTAAGTATGCTCTCTTTGTCAGCACACATTTGTCACCAGCTTCTAGCATTAAGAAAGACTGTGCATCTGGTCATTCTAACTTTTTTCAGAACATTTCACCAGACAGTTAACATATGAATATTAATAATGTCTCCCATTTTTATACATTTTTATAATATCATTTAGATGTGAAGAGCAACATGTCAGATGAATATGCTATAGCTGTATAATTTCTGCAAGGAAACACAAATACAGTCTGCCTGCAGACTGAGCTCGTTAGGAAATATCTGAGCCTAGATTAACATATCCTGCCTCGTAACCACATAGTTTGGCATCTGCTTAACACAGACTTCAGCTTCACAGGGCAGTGTATTCCTGCTGAAGGAAACATATACAGTGCAATACAGTTGTCATTAATAATCTGTATATATCTAGATACAAAATAAAAATATATATGGTTTAAATTGTACTTTCAGTAGCTCCAGATGGATACAAATACATTATTATTCCTCTCATAATGCTATGAATTAAAGGGCATGCATAGTAACAGAACACTACTTGATGGGTGCTCATCTCATGATATGTCACTGCCATCAGGGCTTTACGGGCTTTATGGGCTTTATGTTCCTATAGTGCAGTCAGTGGCAACCAGCTTTCTGTCAAACCCTTCTCTAAAGGAAGTGATGCTATTCTACAGAGGGACAAAGTGTAATATACAACTTCTTTTCAAACTGCATCTGAAGGTCCTTCTCAAAACCCAAGTAATTCAATTACTACTTAAAGATTGCAAGAGTTTGGGGCAGGGATTTGACAAACCCTTTTGTTTTGCCTTTGTACAGCACTTTCCACAACAGGGCCCCAAATCCATCCATAATAGTGCGTATTAAAATAAACCATAACAGTTTAGCTGAATATAGCTGAAATAAGCTTTTTTCCTTACAGGAACACAGATAAAGAAGAAACACATTATATACAAGCACATCTGGAATTCTTCAAAAACCCGTTAATACCTACCCACATAACTAAATCCAAACTGAGTCTTTTTACGGAATGGCTTGTAGATACATGAAGAAAATGGACAGTCTGCTCTATCAGAAAGAGTCTGTTTGGTCTATAAAATAAAGATTCAAAGCTCACAGTATGCTCCCTAGAATACATTTGAGAAACATGAGGAAGAGTAAAAAAGACTCGGTATACTAAAACACATATCAGCAAAACTAAATTGGAATATATTTAGTCTGGAAATTGGAATATGGCTTATAATCATCAAAGGAATGAAGTCTTTCAATGTCTTTCAAATTTGTGGACTATGATAATTTTAGGAGAGGAATTGTAATATATGGTTGCCCACAACATGACTCTTACCTCCTGTGTTCTCAGAGCAAGAGGAGAAAAAAGCTCAGAGATCATTTTTTTCAGCTACGATGTCTGATAATGCCAAATTTGCAAGGAATGAAGAAAAGGAGGTAAAACATGAAGAGAAATAAAAATCAATTCTGGGGGAAGTCCCTAATTACCCAGACTACTACTGTCATAGCATAATACTGCATCAAATAAACATATCCCCTTATCCATCTCAATCAGAAGCTTATTAAAGTCTTCGAAAAGCATCAGTGGAGCGGTCAGAATCATATGAAGATTCTGCAACATCATTAAATCCTTATTAATGGGTACAGTGGAATAATGAAGTTGGTAAAATCTTGGTATAGGAGGGAGATTACTGGATATGTTCAGCCTAATTTAAGATACTCTTTCAATGTTGTTGCTTATTTGGAGAAAACCACCAGAATACTTGCCCTAAATTTATAATCCTAATAGAAATTACACCAGGACTGTACCCCACATATGCATTCCCAGCACTGATCTAAATCAAAGGCTTTTGTTAGATGCAACTGCACTTCGCCAGAAGATTGGGAAATTTGTTTTGCATATGGACTTTACCATGTATAATCATGTCTTTAGTCATCTTGAAATTTAGTAACTTTACCATGACTTATACATGGGGTTTAACATGAGATGAAGTCTTTCTATAAAGTCTTTAGAAAAAACAACCTTCAATTGGAATTTTTAGTCTTTTAAAATGTGCAAAGTATAAAGTTTTCTATGAATTCTAAAGATTATGCTGAGAAAGTATTATTTGACTATTGTTTAATGTCTTACATTTTTCAAGGAATGCTTGGATTTATGGATCATAATTTAAACTACTGGTGTAAGTGTTATCAATTGGATATAATTGTATTTTTTTTATTTGAATTTTATGTGATAAGTAAGTTTAAAGACACATTTTGGACGTGTATTTAGGAAATAGTATTTATAGAGTCCACTTTCAAAAATTTTGGCTTGCAATATTACAGTTACAAAAAAACAAATGCAATCATCAATAGTGGATAAAATTTGTTACTGTCTGTGCAGTTTTAGAAATACACTTTAACAGCACTGTCATCTCAGCTTTTGCATTGTGGAAAGAAAGGACTCTCTTATGAACTAATTTTAGGAGTTAAACAACCACATTGTAGAGAGATTTAGTTGTACAATATCAAACAAATATTTAACATCTGCAACAACACTTAAGATGCTGCCTTTTCTTACTCTTTTATGTGAAAAGCAAAAGTATCTTATCCATAGACTGAGAATTCATGATAGCAGTACCAAAAAGTTTTCATCAAGACAGCTTCCAAAAAGACTCTGTGAAATCCCACAGGAGCCTACCAACCTCTACAAGCCATGCTATGGGGATCTGACTCTTTTCAGCTGAAGGCACTGTATCTCTGTAGTGATCTTTTTGTTAAGAGCATTGGGAATGTGCTCTAGAAGTGCAACAACTGGGGCTGGAATAATGTAAAAAAGAAATAGCAACTTCTGATCAAAAGTAAGACAGATAACATTTAAGAAACTAGAGATGAAATGAGAAAGTGTTGGACCATCAGTGTTGGAAAATAAATAAATTGATGAACAGAAGCAAACGTAGAAGACAAATGGACTGAAAAGTAAAGTCATGTAAAATAAAATTTTAAAAATTAGAATATAAATATTTAGGGAAACATTCAAGTGAAAAGTTGTTTCAACAGGAATGGTGAAAAATAATATTAATCAAAACATCATTGCTTATTTTTCCATTAGTGTCCACAGGTAAATGGATCTGTACAAATCCAAAATTATTTCACTGCATATTCTCACAATAGAACTTCTTTCAACAGGAATATGCTCAGACAAAAGCTATAACCTTTAAGATCCCATTTCCTAGCTGTTCCCCTTTTCATATAAAAATAAAAATCAATTGTTGTCACAAAGTCTCTCTGCCCATTATCATCCTTATGTTAGATTTATGAATAAAAATGTGTGAAATTAAATTATACAGGCATTAAAATATCATGTGATTAGGTGAACCGTTTTTGATGAACAAGGATACTCAGAAATACTGCAATTGCTACCACATTCATCTGCTCAATTACATGCTTCTCACCTATTTAATAATGCTTGTTACATCCCTGTTAATTGATGTGTTTCGTGAGTTTATTTTCTTATACACAATGTCAAGTCTTATACAATGAACGAGAGACTTGGATCATAGCAGTCTCCTAGAACAGAACAAGCCTCCAAGGTAAATGCAAAGAGATCATGAAATGGGACAATGAAACGTTAACAAAAAAAAAAAAAAAAAGAAGAAAGGAAAATCAAAATGAAANAAAAAAAAAAAAAGGAAGAAGGAAAGACAGGGGATTGGAACATTATGAAGTTAAAGAAACAAGGGAATGAAAGGGATTAAAACTGGAATGATAGGTAACCTACTGTAAGTGGTGTGAAAGCTTAACAGTGGGGGACTGGAATAATCAGATATGGGAACGACCTGACAATGGAATGCTTTCAAACTGAAGCACCTCAAAAGTAAATGATCTTAGAGCAGAATAATCATATTTGCCTCTGGGAATAAAATTTAAAGATAAAAAAGTTTGAAAAAAAAAAAAACAAGTTTGATGATTATGCAGATAGAACTGCAGAGAGAAATGATCCAGTCAGGGCAAGAGTGAGAAAAGGTAAAGGACTAGGGTTGGGAACGACAGGAGAATAAAAGGAAAAGGTGACTGAAACCATAGACACTTGGAACTCACTTTTTCCACACAATATCGAAGACGAAGGACTACACTGGATAACGTCTTTTTT
>VXBI01002354.1:369331-375648 GCA_013397375.1 Toxostoma redivivum | reverse complement strand
GTTGACTCTTACCCTTGCTCATTTGGACAAAAGTTACCCTTTTTCATAACAACACACTATAGTATTTTCTAGAAACAGCTTTAAAGATCATGGAATATATGTGTGTGTCTTGACATTTGCCTTACAAAATTCCCACCTTAGGGAGTACCACACTACAATAAGCTGAACTTAAAGACTCATATAGGAGATGATGTATAAACACCCTTTTTGAGAAGCAACTTTAAAACCTTATTTCTTTTTTTCACTTTTTGAAAATGCTGTTAACAACTAAAATTTTAGAAATCAGAATGGCATTAACTCCAGGATTCTGGATCTGCTGTTAGGAACTAGATTATTTCAGTAAGTCAGTTAAGAATGAGTTTATTGCATTGTCTTCATTCTACACTCTTACAGAGTGAGCAGGGAGACAATCATGATGACAAGCCCCTTCCTCAAATTCTCACTAGAGGGGTATCTGTTTACCCTACCACCTTTTCTAACTCCTTCCACTCCTTATTTAATGAGCTGCAGTGAGTTTTAATAGACTGGTATAATCGCCCCATTGTTTTTTACGGTAAGACTACATTTTCTCAGTCTGCCATTTTCCCTGTTTTCTCATGACTGATTTCTTTCAGTTTCCTCACCTGCTACGAAGAGCTTTGCAGATTAAAATCATACTTTCTTCCCCCAAGGATTATACCATGAAGTAAAGTGGCATTTTGCATGATGCATTTGCCATGACCATAGGGACAAGTAATGTGCTACGTATTCTGGTGGTAAAACACCTGTGTCTGTGCAGTTGCAATAATCACTGAAGTGCAATCAGTCTAGAACGAATGCAGAGACAAACACCACAAAAATAGTTGAACGTGCTTTCCGTCCCTTATTTGCCATCCCCAAAAGTGAGAACTCTCCAATGTATAACAGGAGACAGGAAAAATAGCAGCACAAAATTGATTTAATTATGATCCTGATGTTCATTTAAAGATCTAAATTTATTCGTTCTGAAAGGACTGACCTTCAAATCCCACCAAAGCTCTTCAGCAGTATGCTATTTATTACATACAGGTTAAAAAGAAGTTGCATTTTCAGTAATGCATTAACTGTCATTATTGTTCCTAAACATCATCTCATGTTTCATCCAATGCTGTTGCTTCTACGGGAATAATAATTTTCTCCCACAACCCAGCTTTAACTGCACTTGTTTGGATTTGTTTTCTTTAGTGCAAAATTCCTCATTTACACTCCAAAGGTGTGTACTGTAGAACTTACAGTTACATCCATGTACAATTGTTATGCAAGATTAGCAGCACCTAATTTTACATAAATAAGGAATCTTTGTGCATAAAATATCTTCAGTTTTGTTTGTTGCTTTGAAACCTGTTGCTTATCAGCTCTAACTCACAATAAATTCAGAGAAGTAGTCCATGTTGAAATAATGAAAGAAGAAACAGTTTTAAGCATTGACTTAAAATACAATTGCCTGATATTAACTGTTGACAACCGATCTTAGCGGAAATCTAAATTTTGAACAGAACATATATGCCTACAATAAGTAACACATTTTCTCAGTGAAGATTTATGTCAAGGAAGCACTCAGTGCCCACATATCAGGAATCAGATTTGAAGGCCAGTCAAAGACAAAACTTGGATTTAGTACTAATGAAATACAGAAAGAACACTTAGGACTTAAGATTCCACTCATATGCTGCATCCTGATCATGGAATTTGCCACCTTTCATCAGATAGAGAAAAGAAAGTGGGTGGCACACAGCATAAAATTTCTGATGTTTTATGTAATAATGAATATAAGAGTTACCCTAGCTACCAGGCCATGGTTATACTGATCATCTACAACTCACTGTGGTATTTTTAAGTATTCAAAAAACATAAGAAATGGAGTAGATTATATTTCATTACCTGAGGCCAAATTTTGGAGGTTTTAAAGTGCTCTAAATAGTACTCATTGCACTTAACAAGCATTTTAAGTGTGATACAGTCACTTGAAGTTATAGACCTCCTGTCTTTCTCTAGTCAATGAACAGAGACTATTTTCTAAGTAAGTTGATTCGCCTGCCTATGTTAAGACACCTGGTCACAGATGAGTAAATTAATGACTCCAACTGCTCTTACTACTCAGTTTCGCAAAACCAGACATGAAGTACTAGGTTCATGTCCAAGAACTGAAATGATTTCTAACTTTCCGAAACTCTATAGCTAAGGCACTACAATAACAGAAATCAATGTCTCTGATAATGTTCCAGTGCTCAATCACAGATACACTGACTTCTGCACACAAACAAAATATGCTAAAAACATTAATATGATCATCCCAAAATAAGACAGTTTTTAACATAAAATGATAGTCAGTACAACTTTAACAACCAAATGCCCAACTAAGATGTTTGGCTTTGACATTATCACTGGGACTCTTTTCATATTTCCTGCTGAAATAGCAAACAATTCCTCTCTCTGGAAGTTTGTCTAGAATTCGAACTCTGCACCTTCCCAGTTGAATGCTCTGATCTCTGACTTGTGCACAACCTCCTGCCTCTTTCCCTAATACTTTGCTCCAGTGTTCCAGCATGTGTGCCACCTACAAGATGGCAGGCAACATTGCTGTTGTGGCTAGTGCATTTTCCTGTGAATCAGGAGATGGAGGTTTTATCTACTTGAATATTAATAGAGCCTCCAAATTCATGGGTGAGTGCAGTAATTATCACACCTCAAAGAACCCTTCTCTAGGGGAGAAACACCCACCATTTCCTGGGTGAACCTTTTCAGGAGACTAAAAGCAAGTGGGTGCTTGTGCCAGTAAAATACCCTTTTTTTTAACTAGTTCATTAACTATTTTTCAGTTAAAAAAAAGAAAAAAGAGATTATGTTATCTGTGCAAGCAATGCAAAGTTTCAATTATGTCTTCGTTGTTTGCCATATTCCTCGCTTGTTTTACTTCTGTTTTGCTTTAACTATATTATTTTTTCATTTTCTTATGTAATGCTCTTTAACAAAAATGAGGGTCCCTGACCAATGTGGTCATGGAGGCAAGGAAGAGGTCTCTTCTCTTCCTTGGTCCTCAGCCTCCCATGCAAGCCTCCCCCTACCCTGGCCTTTCCTTGCAGATTGCATTCATTCCCTTTTCCCCCTGCCAAGAAAAGGAAAAAATGTCACAAGTGAGTGGGCATCCAGCTTTCATCTTTTGTCTGATGGCTCATGGTCTCACAGAAGCCCAGAATTCCTGCACTAAGTTTGCTGCAAGGGATGAATGTGCATAGATTCTTTCTCCAGTGGTGTCTCAGGGCATTTACATTCTGTTGTCTCAGTCTATCAAGAACTGAGCAACATGTCCTCACAAGTTTCAAAGAAGTCAACGTAGCAAGTCCTGAAAATGTCTATTTTGACAAATGACACATCATAAAAATGAGAGAGGAAGGCTGAATCTTGAGTTAGGGTGTAACTTAAGGTATTTGCCTCTGCAAGAATTACTTCAATATGCACTATTTTAACTATAAACACAGCTATAAATGTAGCCATATCTACATAATCATATGCACAGATATCACAGTTTATCCAGAAGAATGGCAGACAGAACATAGGATATGTAAACAGTTCTGCCTAACACTTAGAAAACAACTTTAATAGCAAGTGTCATTCTTTTCTGTAAAGTAGCTGTTTTTAACACACATGATCTAACTCTTGTTTGCTCTTTAAAGTTTTATTGTCTTGGCATTTTATACAGGAAGAGAGCATTAGCATACTCAGGAGAACTGCTAAAAGTAAAAGGCCTCAAGCTACCCACTGCATGGTTGATAGCATAAAGCTTGGGATATAAAAACTTTTGTCTGATTGCTCACTGTACTTGTTTTAGAGTAGTGTTACTCTCAAGAGCATATATTCATGTTCTTTCTACTTCAAGTTTTATTACTTCTTTTGTATTATTTAATACATCTAAAGACACTTCCAAAAGACGAATTTTTCCATTTTGAAAAAGTAATGGTTTGGAACCTGATAAAATACATGAATGTTCACAGTGTATTATTTTCAAAGGCAAGTAGAATAAATGTGCAATAAAACAATTAAATGCATGACAATAAACATTTCTGTGTGATCACAGATATATTAACGTGCCAAACAAAAGAAGAAGAAAATCAGTAAAATATTTTCCCTAAAAAAAGGTCAGCTCAAAATGGATTCTTAACACATCAGAGCATAAGAAAAAAACGGAGTCTGGTCTCAATTACTGTTACTGTTAAATATCCCACTCTAGCAATTAAAATGAACATTTAAAATGTGAAACAGAAAATGGAATGAAAAAAGGCAAATGAGATCAGCTTTTTAAAACACATAAAAAGAGATACTTTCAGATACACTTAAAAAAATGAACCTACAGTAAACTTAAAACTAAGTCTACTTACATATCAGACTGCTAATTATTTTATAAATAACCTGGGAAACAATACCTCCAAGATACATGTTTTACTATTTAGTAAACAAGAAACTGCCATGTTTGACACCACTGATTAAGGCCAGGCATTTCTAAAGCTTCCGACACATTTCTGAAATCCACAATACATCAATTTTTAATACTTCCACTCTCTCAGCTCCATTAAAAAGATGGTAGGGGAAAGAATTTAGAGTAATTAATGATATAGTTAGCTGCTAAATATTAATAGGAATCGTAGTCTTGCATAAAATATAACATATAAACCTTGCCAATACAGACGCACCAGTAATTAAACTTGAATACGTAATTACACTGATTTATATGACAGGCAAAAAGTTACACTTTACTGGCTTCTATGTAAACTGTGGGCAACAGTTAAACTTTGAATTTTATGGTTTATATAAACGGGCAATATCTACTAGAGTTCATAAATGGTTTAGAGAGTCATAGTTAAAATTACAACTAATTCCAGTGTGAATGTTTCTGACTATACCTTACAAACCAGGCTCTGAAAACGACCACAGAGATCAGCCTCCCATAACATTCAGAGCTTGCAAGCAAATTGATGAGGTTTAAAAAAAAAAAAAAAAGCTTACAGTAATCTTACTACAAAGTAAATGAAGGCTCATCTATTTAAATGTTTTAATATAAATGTTTAGCTTCATATATATAGCTCCAGATGTTTCACTTACCCCCTTTCAAAGCTCTTTTGAGGAATATTGTGTCTTAGACTAAGGCATTTTTTCTTGAAAAAAAGCTGACTAGACTTACATGTGAGGCTGAGGAGAGCAGCCTGGACTGCTATTTCCATTACTGTCAATGTGATCCAGTGAACCATTGAGATCTTCATGGACTGCCTGCAGTAAGCCACTGGATGCGTTATTTATCAGTCCTGGGTTACTTAGCAATGGTAAACTACTCTCTGCCAG
The DNA here is from genome assembly GCA_013397375.1 of Toxostoma redivivum. Classification (NCBI taxonomy): domain Eukaryota; kingdom Metazoa; phylum Chordata; class Aves; order Passeriformes; family Mimidae; genus Toxostoma; species Toxostoma redivivum. The sequence continues at coordinate 370,296 of VXBI01002354.1, read as the reverse complement.
TGCAGCCTACCAAAATGAAAAGTAAAACCAAAATTATTAGTCCATACATATACATAGCATTCATACATGTATGAATATTTAGAAATATACACACAGAGAACAGGTAATTTTGAGTAGTTGTTGAGGTGGTCAGAAGGATTTTGTGCATTTCCAGTTATTTTCACATTCTGAACATAACAGCATTTCTACTTCTGGTTTACTCTTTCTTTTGCTTAGGTTTCATTATTTTCCATTAATAACTATGTTCTGATATTCATGGCACTTTCTAGTTTTACATCATTTTTTGACTTTGAATTACACTTAACCCCTTTGCCCTTCCACACAATGTATGGCTCCTTTATAATGCAGGCAGCTGCTATACTTTAAAAAATGACCAGAACTTAACTAAAAATAAAAAAGTCCTGACATTTGCCTCTTCTGCATAAAAATTATATATTATAATTAAACTTTAAAGTTTTTGCCATGAGCACCATGTTCCCCAACACTATGATGTGAAATCATTTATGACAGCTTGGATAAATATTAATGCATATCCACATGCATTTGCAAAAGCTTCTATCAATCTAACATTTGCAGCAAAACTGAATGTTCCAGATTTTGCCACAGGGTGTCCTTCTTGCTTCTTCACATCAAAAGTAGCACGAATAAGAACTACTACTTGCAGTACTAGTTAATACAACTTACTTGGATGATAAACCCAGCTGTTTTGAATGACCATCAGGTCCACATAAACATAACAGTTAATTATATACCAAGGTATAAGCAGAAATAAAATACATCACACATAAGAACATAATCAGTGTGTACAAAGAAGGAATTATTTAGTATTTTTTACCTGCAAGCTTGCATTAAGAGCTGCTCCATAGCCTAAGCTGGTGGGTATGTTTTTCACTAACGTTGGGCTTCTGAAAATAAATGATTTTTCAAAGTTTAAAAACAAGCAGGCATCCTGTCTGGCTCTTTGG
>VXBI01002354.1:354331-359331 GCA_013397375.1 Toxostoma redivivum | reverse complement strand
AAGTCGGCATCGACACTGCACTGGGTCTCATTACAACTGATGGACCCTACTTCACTAGCAGTCAGACAAAGAAAAAAATGGCATAATTGGTCACACCGCAAGCTAAATCTTCACTTCAACTGTTAGATTACAGCCTAGCCTTTGTAAATGGTAAACAGTTCCTATGAAGCCCTGACGCTGCTTTAAAAGACATCATGTTACTTAAACCTCTGCTTTTTCCTAACTGGTACCATTTTCGGATCATATACCATGTAAATATTTGAAGTTTCAGATTCAAACAAGGTACCAAATTAAAAGTGAAAAATAAAACAGGAGGAAGTGCTTCCAATATGCAACTTGTTGATAAAAATAGCAGAATATAAAAAGGGAAAATGTATTTTACAACATGAAAAGATTTTTTCTTTTTTCACAAACTTTCATACAAGAAGAAACGTTCAGAATTTTACTCTAGTGATTTGGCTATGGCTACTTACAATATGATTTCAACATTAATTGCAATAACAATTAAAATCAGTGTTTAATACTACCATTTTCCAGAGAATTCTTGCTCACACACCGGTAGACTGAGACGGGACAAAGGAAAACAACTTGTAATTTAAAGAGAGGTAACTATCTTTAGTATTACAGGTATTTAATTTGATCTGTGCATCTTCAATTAAAGAACATATGAGGCAAGGGATGGGAAGATTTCTTCTTCATATTATGTGTAGCTTCATACTGTATGTGTGACATTTTAGTGGCATAGTATTTGCCACGACATACATTGCTAACAAACGTAACAAACAAATTAAGCTAACACTATTGTGTAAATTATATGAAAGAAATAGCAGCTTTACCTGGGTTTAAAAATCATTCATTCTAAGGGAAATGACAACAAATTACATTACTGTATCCTCCTCTCATTGTTTTGGATTTCCAGCATTAAAGTAAAAAAGACCCAAAAAAGCCCTGGCTCAAAAAAGAGTAAGTATTCTTACGTGAAAGAAAACTGTGAGACAATATTTCAAAAAGGTGAGAGTTGTTATCTTTCTTTCACCACATATGGCAAGGAACAGGGACAAAAATCTTAGTTCCTTGCTGCATCCCTGGAGCTCCTCAGAGCAGTCCCAGGAGGGCAATGGACTGCTGAGACATGCCCCTCCCATGACTGCCGTGTGTGCAGCAGGAGACAGCGTGGTGCAAGTGTCCTGCACGGCCACCCCTGAGGCTTGTGCCCAACCCCAGTAGCCTGGAAAGTGTAGTGACAATACTGGGAGACCGCAGGGGTGCTCATCACTCCCTGCATAAGCAGAAGGGAGCATTCTCATACATGCAGTGACCTCTAATGGTTAGAGCATGCACAGGGCACTGCAGGCCGGCGGTCTGAGAGATGGCACTCCCTGGGGACCGCCCTGAGTGGGTCTGACATTACACCTCCTTCCTTGCACAAAAAGGCCCCCTATCTGCCTGGGAGTCATTTTGAGTGGAGATATGCTCTGCTACTCTTTTATCCCACAGAACAGCACGGACAGGCACTGGGTCAGAAAGGGAAAAAGGAAGAGGGGTCCTGACCCAGCATTTTAAAAAGTGAAGATAGCTTGGATCCAGTCTTTGCTCCAGGGACTGCATTTTTCATTCGTGTTGAATGACATTAGAGTCTTAGTTCAAGCAAAATACTGTAGACAATCTTGATGTTAGATAATTATTGCATAATTTATAATGTGAAAAATCTTTAAGTAAAAAAGCCTCACTTGTTCATTAATATCAACAAATTTAATGAAAGAAACATATTGTCTTTAAGCTAGAGTCACTAAGGCAAGTGTTTTCAATTTAGTTTAGGTTAACAGTAAATACGTAACAGAATAAATGCATCCATAAAACAAACCTGTATTTCTAACTGCTGAACCACTTGCATTTGCACCCGACACTGAGCAGTGCTTCTGTCATCCAATGCATGTTCATTGTTAAGGTGCCTAGAGAAGGAAGTAAGACAGTGTTAAGATGAGGAAAATATCTTTATGAGTCCATTTTTGTCTCCTGCACATATGGCTTCCATTAGTTCCAATGGGACTTGTACAGAAAGACCTTGTACAGAAAGTCAGAGCATGCCATACATACAACAATACAAAATAACAAAACTGATTATTTCATATAGTTCTACAAAATTTCCCAGTGAGGACTGTCAGATATCCAGTTTCTATCTCCCAGGTCACATATGCCATCTCAGGGCCAATGTAACCAGTTATGAATATTTGTTAGAATGACTGAACTGATTTCCATTCTGTTGCTGATGTAGAGAATCACCTTACAAATGAGTCTCCAAAAGGTATAATTGCTTTTAAGCTGCTTGAGCTACTGAGAATTAATGTAGACTTTATTAAGATTTCTCTATCTGCTCTTCTTTAATCATTAAGCAAGAGAACATCCACTACCCCTCCCCAATAACAGAGCTGTAGGGCAACAGCCAAATTTCAATGCAGTTTCTAGAAGCAGACTGAGAATGAGGGAAGTGATTGCCCCCTCCCAATATGAGGAAGTGTGTGAGGTAAAGGCAGGGGAATGACCAGCTATGCACCTTATTAACACAGCAAGCCTTCTGGGAAAGGTTCAGGCGACACATGTGAGCTTAGCAAAACAAAAACACACTGCCATAAGGGAAGGAGGACCTCATTGAGCAGCTGCCTGAAACTGAAGTTCAGCCCAGACCCAAGTGACTGTCCCTGAGATTTCAACTGAGCATAAATTTACAAAGATCAATTAATAATGTTTTTTTGAAGGACAATGTGTTCATTTCCTTCTCTCTCTCTTCCAGTATCAAATAAGTCCCTTTTGGAGCTTTAACAGTGGGCTTTCTGCTCCATGGAGAAGAAAACATAAGGATCAGGTTAAAGAAGAAATGGGTGCAAAGGAGTTCTGCCTTTGACGATTTACTGGCTATTTCCACTGTAGGCATGAGGGGTAAGCTTTACAAGGACTACAGTCACAGATGGTCTCACAGTTGCAAGAGCTAAGTTATCTATACCATGGAGGAAATGTATCTTCTCCTTTTTCCTTCCTAGCAGAATTAATTAGAGAACTGTGCAGTCATTTGATTGTTAGTCTATGGGGAAAATTTGTCAGAAATAGTGGGAAAATAGAGTGACTGCATCACTTCTACTAACATTTGTGTCTTTTAAATCATGACATAACAGGTTTAGGACCCTATAACAGAGTTTTCAGGTGAGCAAAATGTTTTGCTATTCTTGAAACAGGCATGGCTGAGGAAGAGATTTTGTTCATTCTTTTAATATAAAATTCTTTAAGAATATACATCTAACTTGCTTGGTAGTTTATGCTAAGTTCAAGCATCACCAAGGGCACATTTCCTTTATGTGAGTCATAAAACCTATGATTTATTTATTTTCAAAGGAACTGACTTCATCCCTCCCACTGATGCAAAAATGTGCAACCAGTTTAAAGAGCAGGTAATTGCTCAGAACATACCATTCACTTGTTTTCCAAAATGTTAATTCAGAAGAATTTTACTCCCTCAATTACACAGGCATGATAGTGCATGGCCTGGTAATGTAATGGTTTAATATTTTCAGTTAATTGGGTAAAAAAATTGCCAGAAAAAGGTCTGAAGACAGATTTTACCTCTGCATCATTACCACTATCACCAGTACACCGTGCTTCCAGGTGCACATATGCTCACCTGTGCATGCTCACAGGTATGTGTGGTTAACACGAGAGTAAGCAAACGTACAGCTATAAAAGATCTCCCAGCCCAAGTTTGAGGCTACTGCACACTCATGATTATTTATTAGTTATTACAACACCATATGTTTGCATAACACCTTACAAAATAGATACAGACATAGTCCTTGCCCTGAGGAACTTTAAATGTAACAGCAGTATGCAGTGTGGGAGAAGGAAGTCCAGTGTAATGTAATTTCAATATGATTACACGGTAACTTGGGAGTATGTTGCAAGTTTCTTGAGACTTAACACAGTAATCTTCGGAAACTGGTGAGATACATACTTTTTTTAATACCATACTTTTACTGTGCATTTTGGAGAAAAGATACTTATGGAAACAGAATGTGAAAAATTGTTTTAAGAATTTTTTTTCTGATCTTTCTTGCCTGTGAAGTAGGCTTGCTTTATTTATCATGCAAGTACAGGCAATATAGTGAAAGAGAAACTAGGTCTAATACATTTTTAAAAACCTCTAAAATAACTTTTCTCTGTGTTAAGCTACTGCACTATCAGGGTCCAGTAAATACATTACTTCCTCCAGAAGGCTGGAAATCATTCCAAAGGGTTTGTTGTTCCTTTTTTGTTTGTTTGTTTTTTAATTTGGTTTGGGTGGATATGTTGCTTGGTTGATTGCTTGGCTGGGTGGGTTTTTTTTGTTTGGTTGTGTTTCTTTGGAAGGGTTGTTTTTTTTGTTTCTTGTCATGAGCTCTAAGTTATGTACAAATTGTGACAACCAATTTTCATACTTTATCAGCATTTTCCTAGCCTTTTATCTTGTCTTCATCTTTTCCTAATCCCATGATAACTTGATTTATAATTGAGAAAAAAATATTTATTTTTAAGGGAAGAATCTATGTTGGAGGACCGGAAAGTGATCCTGAAGAGCTGAGTTATTGGTTTGAAAGTGTAAAGTAGACAGTGCAACACACATGCAGCTTATTCCATTATTTTGCTGCTTATTCAGTTGTTGAAAGAAACAGGATTTCCTCCTGATTATATTTGCAACATATTAGGAAATCAGGAGGCAGATTATGACCTACACATACAGCATCATAAAGCACACTGAAATTAATGTATTATTGATAGCAGAATAATATAAAAAATACAGCATGTTCTAAAAAAGGAAGATAGGGGATGATATATTTTAGAAACATGCTGGAATAAATATTCAAATGGCTTGAAACATTTTTAATTTTGGTTTTGCTTTTTTTTTTTTTTCCCAAAAAAGATTTGGACTCTGCAAAGCAAAAGATAATGCACCATTAGAGGAAAGAAAAGAGATA
>VXBI01002354.1:334331-351831 GCA_013397375.1 Toxostoma redivivum | reverse complement strand
AATCCAAGTGTGTCAGGGATTGTTTTAACAAAATGTTTCACTTGCATATCAGTGGTGTTTGATTTATTTTGCATCAAGCTTTTTATGTTTAAACACTGACAGGAGTTTAAATACAAAATGTTAGCTGTCACTTTTCATTTAGCTGATTATGTCAGACGCCTTAGTTTTGAGAGATGGTGGCACTGTCACCAAAAGCAACAACATTCTGACAAGTTCAAAGAAGATTCTTGAGGTCATCATTTTACAGCCATACCACCTAGTCAAAGACCAAAAAAACCCAACAATACACACTAAGTAGGAAAGTACACAATGCTGTGTATCACTTTGCAGCTGAAAGAGGGGGAAAAAAAAACCTAGCATATTTTATATGGCATTAATTATATTTCATTAAGTTAATTCTTTATATGGTTTTGTTTCTGTCATCCTGACTATGATGCTTGGCCACTACTCTTTGTAGGCTTTTACACATGCTCTTGTGCCCCATATATAAACATCTGTTGGAAAGCTGACCTATCTTCTCTAGCATGATTTTTTCCCCCTTGTCTCTATAGATGAAAACATTGCCGGTCTTTGTACTGTAGCTTGTGTTATGTTTGCTGGCATCTGCTGCATGCAGGTTAAAGAACACTTGTCTGCTGGCTGGAACGTTGTATTGTAAACCTTCTGGTTTAAGCACAGTAAGTCAAATCCTTCCTACTCAAACTGACTTAGGACCAATGGAATGACAATTAATTTTGCAGACAAAATATCCTGAAGTTTTGTTATATGTTATTGCATTCTGACATTTAAAAAACAATCATGAAGCATATTAAATGCTTTGAGAGATCTGTTGGTTTCCTCACTTAGAAACTAAAAAATGCTTAGTGAATGCTTGTTTCAAAGCAAAGTTCCGAGTTTTCATAAGCATTTTGACACTTTTAATCATGTCAGGGCCCAACTTTCTTTAAATCTTGTCATCGTTTTTCTAGTTATGTAATGACATTTTCTGATTTATCTTTTAATTTTGAAGTTTTTTTTTTTTTTAAGTCAAAAGCTGTTTTTACTGAATAGTCAAACTGATCTTGCATGCATGAGCACCTGTAAGTTAATACCATCTTACAAAGACAGAAATATAAACCATGGATTTGTGTCTGTAGTTGAGGGATACCAAAGAAAGCATATGGGTTTAGGTTTCGTTACATATACAGAAATTTACCATGAAAAAGATTCACTGTACTTTCTTGAAACCATTGCATGTTTCCAAGAATTAATCTAGTTTCACTTAATGCGAAACTTCTTGAATCATCCAGAATACCTGAAAAGAATTGTAGCTAATTGGAATGCCCTCAAATTACCTAAAGATAGAAACAATTCCTACTGGATTTAAAAAAAAAAAAAAAAAAGGTGAAAATGGCTTTTGTAGATTTAAGTAATTTATTGAAAGGTATTTTTCACTTCACCGTAAACAATTTCCCTGATTAGCCAAATGAAACCAAGCTGGTGTTTTCTGTCCTAATCCTCTTTTTTGGAGCCTCTGCTTGTTTTCCTTTCTTTTCCTTTTTTTAGATCAAGCTACTAGGTAAACCATTTTGTGAGCAGAAGTTGCAGCTCACTTCATAAACCAGGCACTCTTCAAAGTTGTCATAAGCATATTACAGAAATACAGACTACTAGATTGGGATAGAGTACCTTATTAATATTTCATTTTGGTACAATATACTTGCATTAACTCTCTTAACACAGGTATCATACTGTTTCAAGTCAGAGAACCTGAAACATCGCAACAAAGATTAGAGTAAGAGCAAAGCCTTGAAAACTACAGCCATTAGTCCTGTCATCCCCTATAAAGTTAATGGGTTGGAAAAATGGTCAATCTTTGGACTAAAAGTTGATATTTAATTGAAAGAAAATGTTTTTTAATTGTAATGGAGATTTTGCATTAGCGTGGACATGAAAAGGTACTAAAAAATCTAATGCAAGGCTGTGTATTGATTTCCATCTTAACACTAGTGAAAAATGAAGAAAAATTTCTATTTGATAAACAAACTCTCCTATTCAGCATCATGACTTCTTATTTGTTTTAAGGACACAGTAAATAGACTTGAATGAAAAGAAGAAATAACAAAGTATTCTCGGACAGCTTCTGCTGATGTACAGGACAAAAAGCCATGACACTGCTGTAAACCCTGATTGCTTCTGCACCAGAATTATCAAGACGTTACGTGTCACTTTCACATTTTCCAGGGTTATTTGGTTCAGGAAAGCAAGAGCATCTGTAAACCTGGCACTACACTGCCTTAATCAAAATGGCTTTACTGATCATGGATTATAACAAGCGACCTGACATAATGGATGTGCAAAGTCTGCCCTAAGAATTAGCATCACTATAGGCTAGATAGATGGACACATTCAGGAAATGTAGTTTTTCTTGAAAAGGAAAATGCTTCGGCTAAATGAGTTTAAATTCTTATTATTAATAATACTTAGAACACTACATTGAATTTGGGAGATTTCGTTTTCCTTTTAATACAAACTTATGTAAATCAGGTTCTTTTAAATCCTATACAGTTTTCTTTAATAACAAGCCATTGTTTTGACAATCCACTTAATGCACTAATAAACAAAAATTTGTCAGGAGTGATACCTACATACAATTTGCAAGTCAGTGTAAGTTACTTAATTTAAAACTGAAAGACGGAGAAAGCATTGCAAATACTTTATGAATAGTATTGCTATAATTCTATTATAAAAGTTATTGTAATACTAAGCGGTTATGGTCTGCTGTTAAGGTGCTTCTGTTATATACCCCGTAGTTTGCCATTTGTAAACACATCTTTTTGATGTTTCTGCCAACATCCTGGCAACAAAGCAGTGCAATTTCAAATGAGCTAATTAACTTAATTGTTGATGAAGCATGAAACAGTTCATTCACCCTGTTAGCTGCACCATGACAACATAAGAGTCTCAGTCCCTGAAGTTACTCATCTATATAAGCCTATCTGTAGCTTTCCATTAAGATCTATTGCATGCCAAATGAGTATGGCTCTTCTAACAAAGACCAGTCCATAATGTACATAGGTAGAAAATCAGTGCTGTTGTTGAAAATTCAAATGAACACGGAAATACTAGTAAATACCTCGAAATAAATAAAGAGGAAAAATTGCAGAAACCCATCGCAGTTTGAAGCTGCAGATGAAAAGGAAAAGCTGGGTCACTTATTTCCTAAATGCTCTGATATAGAAAATAGCCAGCTAAACCAAAAAGGAATGACATCACTTTTCAGTCTTGAAAGGTGCAAACCCACCTGTACACTTTGGGTTTTTTTTCTCTGTATCTTGTGCACATGCAAGAATAAAAGCAAAAATAGATTAGCATGTGAGAGTTAAATGGCCATGCTTAGGCCTTTGTACTTTTTTATTTATACTATACACAGTAATTCCCACTTCACACAAACTGTCAGAATTTAAAATGTGCTTTTTCATACTCCTACTATCCAATATAAAATCTAAAGCATCTCTTCAAATTTTCTGAGGCTCCATTTCAGTAAAGGATAATAAGAGGATTAAACACTGTGCTATTGAAAGGCCTGCAAAAATGTTCGACATGAAAGAAAGGATAACAATTTGACCCTCTGCCGATAGCCTCGATTATCCAGTTGCTTGAAATACACACAAAAAAAAAATCTCTGATATGATTTACAGTAAAACTTTGTTTGCCGTCTTTCACTTTCCTTTGCCTTGAACAAATTTGTACCAATGAATAAAAATCCACCTACTTTAAAAATTGTCCAAAATCTTCACAAACGCTTTCACAGCCAGGCCATTTGCAAACTCCATGACCATAGAGAGTATGGGAGGCCCCAGTCTCCTCATGTGACGAGCTGCAGCAAAAGAATAAGGCATCAGATTCATCTCAAAAGCCATAATCGTTGGAGGCTGCTAGCGCCTGTCAGGTTACAATCAGTGACAAACAGGTCAAAACAGGTCAATTTAGCTCAGAGCAGTCAGAAAAATTTAATCGTTCTATTGAATAGTTCAACTGCCAAGGCTAGATGATGTTCCAATTAGAGAAGAAATAGAGCCAAAGATGACTGTTAATAAAGGATGAAAAAATAAGATGACTGTATAATACCGTATGCTAATTATGCCATATGACCTTGGTGTAACATTTACCTATAAATAAAAAATACACTCAGAACTGATCAATTCTGAGTATAAATATTGAAGACTGATAGTCAGACATTCTGAATACTGTGAATGTTCAAAAATATTTGAATTTTCTGCTCAATGTGTACAAAAATAAAGTTGCTTCCATTAATAAATATTTTTGTTCACAAACATTGCTTTCATGAACTATGTGGCTTCATAAAAATCCCTAGCTGTACTCCATGCCTTTCTTTTTCTGAAACCCCTGAAATTGTTTCATCCATGATGAGTTATCAAAGAAATTCAGGCAATTATTCTGTGGATGTGGGTGACATCCTGAAGCCAAGAACCATTCTGCAAGATAGAACTACAAATGTAATACTTACTAAAAGCACTACTATAAAGGTGTTCAGATTTTTAAATAATTCAAAATAATGACACTTAAATCATAGTCTCATAAGTATTAAAATAATTAAATGGGAAATTTATTTGAAAATAAAATTACTTGCAATTTAGGTTATATAGATACAATTAAATTTCATCTTATATTGAGATCATCTATATCCCACTATACTAATATATTTACTGCTAAGTGTTTCAGATACTACATACTCTTATATTTAATCCATTACTTGAAATTAAGGAACAGTAAATAATACCTGTCAATGTGTCTGAAAAATTATTTTAACTTCATCCATATAGTGGAATTCCACTGTATTACACTAACATTGAAAATTTGTATGAAATATGTCAACTTCATTACTGTCATGCATAAAAGACAAAAAATTTAGTAGTTCTTTTGACAAGAATCAAACAACATAAGAGCTGTTTTTATATACTGTTTCGAAGCACTTTTAACATAGAACCTTTGCACTGAATTACAGCCTTGACAACTCATATATATGTACTTTGTCAATGAAACCAGAAGTGTGATTCAAGAGTAAGGGCCTGACTGCCAGGTATGTTAGACATGAATGAAACTATGCACCTACAAAAGAGCCCACAAATGTGCATTTACACCCCTACACCAGCCCACCTGATTCTGTGATTTCTAACTTTTACCCATAAGTTTATGAGTTATAAAAGCACATGCAGGTAATTTTGTTGTGTCTGCACAGTTAGACATCATAACTGAAAATTATGCCCTATTGATAAACAATTGTGGAAAATCAGATATTCCATTATCTCTTAAGTAACCTCTATTAAGTGCTGTTTTTTTATTGGAAATCACGTGACTTAAGATGTTATACAACCGCTTCACGTCAAATGATAATCACAGTGGAAATCTCATCAGAATTACCTGTCTCGCCTTGCATTTAGAACTGAAGACTGTCCATTCACTATGGAATGATGAGTTATTGGTGGTGATGCTTTGGAAGTGGTGGAGGAGGTAGTAGAGGAGGAATTGTTAGTAGTGAGGTCTAGCCCTCCATGTTTAATGCCATTGTCTTCCATACTGTGAACTCCAGTCACTTCTTTCCATAACTGCTGAATCTCAGCAGGACTTAAGCCGGCTATAAAATGAAAGAGAGCCCCACTAATATAACAAAATAAAGAGTTTCATATAATGAGCTCAGTGTTATTAATGGATTAATGCCAACAATAAAGCTGACACTGTTTTACCAGCACAATCAACATGTGAAAACATAAATTCATAAATTCATAAATCCATAAATTCATAAACATAAAACAAAAAAGAGCTTAAACTTGCTCTCTATTCCTCTCACAGCCTGGAAACTTGTAGTTTCCATGATTTATCTTAGGTTACAAAAAGCAATGTCTTGTTGAATGTATTCATACATATGTGTTAGGGTTGTCTGGCTGAAGTTTGCATGAAGTCATGGAAACCTATAGTACAATATGCTTCTGCCTGAAGTAAAGACTACAAAACACAGGCAAAAGAAGGGCTGTGAGAATTCTCTTATCTTCCCAATGAACATGCAGCGAAGACAGGAAACCAGATTTTGAAAGATGAAGAGTTCATCAGAAATATATACACCTTCTGTTACTGCCAGACCTTGTAAGTTAGATATATCACTTTTGAAGAACACTAGATTAAATGCAGAAAATAATGTGAAGCCCAGAGATCTTGTGATTTCATAGCCAGGTTCTTCAGCCTGACATGGTTAGTTCCAGAGGTATCTTAAAATCTATCTTCTGTATTTCATCTCAACAACCGAAATTAGGTAACGCATGGTCATGGTATCTTGATCTGCTGGAATGCAAAATATTCAAAATATTGATGCTGTTTGAATCAAAAGATTGTGCTTATTTATTTATTTATTTATTTATTTATTTATTTATTTATTTATTTTAAATGAAAGAGCTCTAGAAATCATCTGTTCATTCAAAATTTTCATTGAGATTTTTTTTTTGTTGTTAATAAGACACAGTAGAAAGATGTAAAGACAGTTTTTTTACTGTTTGGCAAATCTATTTATTAGATAATGTTTTATTTTGAGAACATATAAACTCGGACTACCAAAAGAGATTCAATAAAAAATTATGAAAAAGCACAGGAAGTTCCTTAATACTTCTCAGTCGCTATCTTACCATGAAGTATTCAAAGCTATTAAAAGTAGATTAGTAGTTATTTACAGAAATATTAATTTCTGGAAGAAGTATGGAAATAAAATAGGTGGAGGTGTTGGTTTGTTTTTTTTTTAATTATGAAAGCAGCTCATTTTTAGACTACTGCTTTGAGTCCTGCTTCTTTACCTTAGATATCAACACCTAGTGGCAAACTCAGCTAAGGAAAAAGTGAAAAAGAGTTGATTGCAAATCCTAAAATTGGAGTTTATATCATATTTATTTGTATAGTAAAACCCTAGGTTTTAAGGAAGCAAGCAAAGAAGCCAGGCTCTAATTTACTGCATTAGAGAGATGGGTAACAGGAGTGATGGTAATACTGGCTGTAATTGTTTAATGAAGGTAAGTAATTACTGCTGAGTTCATGAGGTATGTTCCAGCCACACTGCAAAAAACCCACTTTTAGTGTTGTAAATAACAGTTACCTGTAAATGTAATTACAAATCAAAATAATGTGTTCATTTAGGTGGCATGATATACAAAGTACATTATTTACTTCAAAGTCTTCCTCCCACAGTGGAAAAAAATAAACTAACTCTGTACTGATAAAAAACCAAACCCAAGAATAAAACTATCAGTTTAGGTAATCAGATATCGTGTCTTCTAGTGAGAGGAATTTAATTTGAGATGATCAAACGTTGGGTCCTGTGTGAGCTGAGTAAGAGCTGCCCCACAAGCTGAGGGAATGCAGGAGGGCTGGGAGGAGCTGCAGCAGTGGTCTCTGCCATGGGAGGGATGTCCTGCCCATCTTGGCATCTGCTGGGAGTGCAGCTGTGCCTCCAGGCTGCCCACCTCACTAGGGGTTTTTTAAAGCAGAAAGAAATTTCTCTCTAGGCTCGGGCTGGTTAATTTTATCACTTCTTCAGAGGACCCTGAAAGGTGCCTTTTAGGATAAAAGGATTACAGGCAGGCACTTAAAAAGCAAAAAGTTAACAAGCGGATTTGTAATTAATTGTAAATTATGGCAATTCTGTGGTTTCTGTGTCAAAAAAAGTCCAACTCCTTTTTTTATTAGATGCTTGTGAAATGGCTGACAGACATTTCAGTCTGGATGTAAAAGTAGGGTAAGTTTTAAAGTTTCATAGGCTGTGACAACCCTTAAAATACCCTCCCCACAATATATTAAAGGGGAAAGGATCAAAAAGAGGACCAAGAGTGGAATAAAAATTATGGACTATAATAAGGCCAAATACTGTTTTCCTATGAAATTTACAAACACCAAGAATTTGGCGATTTTAATATTACTTTCATACCTCTTTTAACCTCTATCTACTCTATTTTTATGTTTCAATGAATATTTAATAAAAACAACAATTTAAAAACACATCCATGCAACTGTTTTTCCTTTTCCAACATGGACCAATCAAGACTTGGGGTTTTGTTGGTTTTTTTGTTTGTTTATTTTGTTTGGGTTTTTTACTGCTGTGATTTAGAGTTCTTTGCATTTAACTAGCATCAATGCAGCAATACATGGAAGTAATTCACAGAAAATCACTGGGTTTGGATACAGCATAGTGAAGACCTGGTCACAAAATAGATGCTAAAACACCTATCACATCTTATTGGTGATACCTGACCATCAAGAAAACATGGGAAATATTCCTGTTTTTTAAAGGCAGAAGCTATACTTGAAGAAAATACTGTTTTTATATGCAAACCTCACAGCTGTACTTGTAAGATATATCTTTTCGCACTATCAAATATAAACCCTTTTGCCAATAATAATTTGTGGTTTACAGGACTCTTTATGACCAATAACTTATAAACACAAATCCCCTGTGCTACTTTCTAGCCATCTATGTAACTGAGCAAACTGGATGGATGCATATAAAATACTTTTGTTAGACATGTAAATCCTTCTGCATGACTATCTTACATCTCTCTCAGCACAGCAGAAGCAGAAAACCATACTTTTACCACATCTAGTGTCTATTACCTTAATTCAACTCTGAAGGTTCAATTTAAAAATGGAAGAAATAAATACTTGTACATATTTCATTATTATGAAAAAAAATCAAGGCAAAACCAAAAGAGATAAATTTACTTCAAAAATAACAATCAACATATATATTAACTGTAAAATTTTGTAATTTCTTATTTCTTTATTATCAATCTTTTTTGTCAGGAGTTCAGTTGGACTTACTCTTTGAGTAAAAGAAAGGCCTTAAAAAGAACTGCTTCTTCCTAAGAACTATTAAAAAGATTTTCTTTCTCTGTTTTTATACTATAAGTAGATGAATGAGTGTTGCACTAAAATAATGAATATCAATGCAATTGGGTAGAAGTGCTGAGGGAAATTGATGGGGATAGCTTAATGTGAGAGAAAACCTCAGGAATTCCTCTAGCAACAGATGGCATAAGAGGAGAATGCAAAAGGTAAAGCAGTTTAGAGGGAAGATGTGTGTCATGGTTTTTTTGATTCTGGTCCAAACCAATGATACAAAAAGCAGCCAGCATTGCAAGTCTCTCATCTCCAGATTTATGAATCAGCTTGTCTCTCCACTGCTATTCTATTTGGTGTAGTAAGACTTGTATTGATTGTAACTTTTATAACTTTTATATATGCTTGTGTCATAGCTTTTTTACACAAGTTTTTTACACAATGCAATTAATACATTTATTTGTAATCTCTGATTTTCTGGTCGTTTTGGTTTATTTTTTTGTTTGGTTTGGTTTGGGGTTGTGGGGGTTTTTTTAGATCATTGTCTATATACTGTGTACTCTGATTTTGCTCATCTGATTTCTGAGACTTCGATTTCATAATAGTTATCTAGTGGAGGAACAAGTTAAATGCATAAAGACCAATTAAAAGTAATGTTACCTGTCATGAATATAGTCTAAACAATGCTCATTTCAGGACTGAGGTATCAGAGATCAGATTATTGTATAACTTTTATGACAGACACTTAGCTCAACTCTTTATGGTAAAACAAATAGAAACACATACCTCACAGGTTATAGACAGAGTTCCCTAGATGGGAAGACTTTGACCTTATCTTAAAATGTAAGCAGCATTTATCTCCACATTAATTTACGTTTCAAAAGTGTGTGCCCTAATTTCTTTCAAGTAGCAGAGTTTGAGCTCATTTTCGTCATTGAGAAATACTGATCAAAATGACAAAAGGATTCTTTTTTTCAAAAAGTCTTTACAGTTATTTTTTGTCAGTCACAGTTCATTACTATTATAATCATCACCTTCAAAACTTGTTATTATATTTAGCCTATTTAATACAAAGGAATAGAAAAGAAAATAAATCCTAAGGCTTGTCCGTAAATTCACTTGTCATAAATTGAAGATTCAAAGTGCTTTTCAATGCCAAACACTATATTTTCTTAGAAGAAAAAGAAAAGAGAGCTTTTGAATGGCTTTAATATCACTATCGGATGTATTTTATACCTGTTTGTTTATATGAAATGAAATAACATTCCACTAAATCAGATTTCAGTTATTCCTCAGAGAAAAGCAATGATGCTTGAATTGTGCTGCTATTAGAAATTGTTTTCAGCACATAAGCTCAATAAATATGCACTTTCCATCTAGGAAAAAACACTAAAAAGCTGCCTTTATTTTTCCAAAAGAGTATGCTGTAAAATTTATCAGTGTCCAGAAAATTTGGTGATATGAATAATAAAGTTTCAATTACAAAGTATGCTTAAGTGTAATAATGGGAAACTTCTGAAGTTCAGATGAAAATGGAATAGTTACAAAGTTGAGAATTTAAAAATTTCTCCAATCATATATTACTGAAATACCTTGTGGCAGAGACTGGACAGGAAGAGCAGACTGGCCAGGTGGGATGGAAATGAGTCCCTGACGCTGAAGGTTCAGCAGATGCTGCTGCTGCTGAAGTTGTTGCATCTGGAGGAGCTGCTGCTGGAAGACAAGCTGCTGGGCTGCCAACTGCTGCTGCTGCTGCTGCTGCTGCTACAAAGAGAATGGGGGGGAAGAAAGAAAAAGCAAATGCAGCAAAAAGTAAAGCACACAGTAAAGGCAAGAAAGCCAAAAACATAAAATCAACTTCTTTCTTTTTAATCTCAGTTATTAAATAATAATGCTATTTGTAGAATACTCAGGCAGTGAAAGTGTTTCAAATTTTCTATTATATTCTTCTAAGCTTTTAGGTTTTAGGGAAAATGGCAAGATACACTTAATGACACACTAAAGAAAAGGGTCAAGAAAAAATATATAACAGCTGTTTCAAATAAAAAAACCGCTCAGCTCATGGCAGATGATAACAAATTTATCTATGCTAAATGTATAACTTTTTACAGCAGCCTGTGATTTGAAGGCACTCCTGTTTTTCCAATTGACTAAGTTTGGTCTGCAGTGGCCCATGAACATGGTCTCCAGTGATCTATTAGTAAACTGGGATGTAGCCTTCCTTTCACTGGCCTGTTAACTCACTCTCTTCATGTTGGAATATATTACAAGGAGCATGGCATTCAAGGCAACGAAATGCCCTATTATGGAGCAAAAGTACAGGTTCCAACTTTGTGAGGCATTTCAAGACAAACTTGAGTCTACAAAGACTCAGGAGGGTATGAGAAGGCAGTCACACTTCAGAAAAAGACAGGCTGTTGTGGAAGACCTTTCCTTTCTAGTTTGGGGAAAAGAGAAACTTCTGATGCGCTCACTGGAAAACAGACTGCATAATGGAGCAAGTCATGTGGATTGCCCAGAACCTCCGGAGAAATAAGGGAGCAATTTCTATTCTGTAGTTGATGGCTGTCTGAAATTCTATTCACAAATCCAAACAGAAACAAAGCCTCAGGAGGTCACAACTGCTTCCTCGACGTTTGCATAATGGGCAGCTTGAAGACAACGTCTAGGATACCTGCTGATCAATTTAACTACTTCAACATGTTTTGTTTGTATTCTGTTTATATTTGATGCAGTTTGCTGACAAGTGCAAGCTAGGCCTGAGAAACCCACTTGTCAGGTTGATTTATGAGCACATCAAACTGTAACTTTCTACTCGCCACTTCAAACCTACAGTAGCAGTTCATTAATCAGGGGCCTATGACTTTGAAATCTGTGCTCAATCGCTCTTTTTCAGCCGTGGACTAAATTTGCATGCTCTCTGAGCTGTGCCACTGAGCAAAGTAAGGCTCCTTCCCCAACACAGATTGCCTGTGAATATAAGATAATCAGTACAGAGTCCACCACACAGTTTGTTCTTTGCACACTCAGATTCATTAGTGAACATTAGATGACAGCAGGACTAGACTGCTCAAATCCTATGTCTCAGAAAGGGGAGGAGGAGAATTATACCAGCACTGCTGATAAGCCCAGTAAAAATGTAAGAACAAATCTTTGATAGCTGTATCCTTGCTATAGGAAAAGATCTAAACTGGTCTTGTCTTTTCCAAGCTTCTGACAGCTCAGACTAGTGTGCATCAGCAAGGGTCTTAGCTCCTACCTCTTTTGCTTGCTTTCCTGGATGCTGTTGCTGCTGTTGTTGCTGCTGCTGCTGCTGCTGTTGTTGCTGTTGCTGCTGCTGCTGTTGTTGTTGTTGTTGCTGCTGTTGTTGCTGCTGCTGCTGCTGTTGCTGCTGCTGCTGCAAAAGCTGAAGATGTAACTGCTCTTGCTGTTTCTTGTAAAACTCTTGTAGTTGTTGCTGAATAAACCATTTTGACTTTAATAAATAAAGGCAAAAGTTTCAAGTATTATAAATCTCCTAAACTCTTCTAGATTGGCATATGGTAGCGTAGCCATTAAGTATCACCTCATAACAAAAAATGTGATTTGAAGAGGCAGATCTACATACATTTTTTTCCAAGGCGGTTCTGAAATTTTCCAATGCAGATTCCAAAATATCCTAAACAGAAGGGTATAGAAAATCTGTATTCTAAAGGGAATGCAAGAGCCAAATTAACTCCTCAAATAACTATACCTAAGTTCCTTACACGTCCTATATAACAAATCAGAAGCTGCACTCATCCACTTGCAAGAAACCTACAAGTCACTAAGGCCAAACAAAACTGTCTGCTTCTGAGGGGAAAAAAGTAATTAATCTGTCAATCTGCTTAGCAGGATGCTGGATTCACAACTGAAGGTGAATTGCCTGTAACGATCATGGTACTGGATATTAAAATGTTTAAACATACAGTTCAGTGACTGAGCTGTGACTATGACAAACAGACACCTCATTTTCTGTATGACAATTAAGCATGCACCCAAAAATCCATTCTATGTTACACCAAGGCACTGATCACTGACACTATCGTTATTGTATGAATAACAAGTTCACCTATTTTTCAATTAGCTGACAGGTTTTGTGCTAAGGAAACAGCAAACTCCTCCTCCTTTTTAGCCTTATCTTGGGACAAATTTTTAGTATGTAAAAAAGCAAAATAAAAAACCTTTTCCCTTGATGAAACAAGCATTTAAGTTCAAATTTCATAACCGCATACCATTTATGTGACTAAAGGGAGCACTAGAGTGTTATGAATTTTAAAGCAACAATTATATGCAACTCTATTTGCACTTCCTTTGGCAGGTCTACAATTAAAATGTGCCTAAGCGCTTGAAAATTTAAACATCAATTTGTTTGGTATTTGTAATCCATCTGCCACTGCTGCTGTTTCTGGTTTTAATATAATATTGAATGTTTCAAAGTGCGATTTCACACTTCTGCAATTAAAAAAAATAAAAATTTGGAGACTGAGAAGTTTCATGTTTATTTTCATTCTTTTTGGTGTAATGGGCAATGAAATATTACAAAATAAGCCCCATAAAATCTGGTTGACATTTGTGTAATGCCCTGTGCTAACAGTCCAAAGCAGGTAACACACATTACCTGCTGCAACATAACTGCTTGCTGCTGCTGGAGAAGTGCTTGAAGCTGCTGTGGAGACAACACTTGCTGCTGGAGAATCTGCTGCATTTGCTGAGGGGTGATCACCTGGGGAGTCATCATGGCCACTGACACAGGCACCTGCACAGGGAAAGAGAGATATCATCGTCAAACACATTTTACTTTGCCTGCACTACAGCAATACATCTTTTTTATTTTGTACCAAAGATGGACCATAATTTTTCACATAGTATTTATCACTGTAAAGTTCCAGTTTCAGTCAGAATCTGTTATTTTAAGGCCACAGTACTGTGGCACTCTATTTCCAGAGGCATCAGTTTCGATCAGACTCAAGCTTTATGTTTCACATATCTTATGTACTCCTGCAAGAAATTTAAGCATTGGCTAGTATAAATGTGTATTTAAAAATAAATGATCACATGGCAGGGCTCTCAACACTTCATAATCAATCATCTTATCAAGTGCCATAATGTTACGAATAGAAAAATCTATTGAGACTGTTTCAAAGGATATGATTAAGGCAGACAGCAAAATATGTATCTTTAAGCAGTAAATGTTTTCCACAATAAAGACACTTAGCCTAAAAAAATTTTTGCATAATACATCACTTCAGTAGAAGATAAAATTTCTTGCTCAGCTAGTTTTTTCAGAAGGTGTGATTTATACAGGAACAAAAACATCATGGACATATCAGAGTACACAGCAAGGACTCCCACCTTAGTCACCTGGTCTCTGCAGAGAGAATCATATTCTCAGCACTCCTAACTGAAAAGCAAAAGTTAGGAAGCCTTGGCATTAGATTATTAGTTTTCCACTTAACTCTAAGAATGCATTTTTGTATAGGTGCTGTTTTGGACATGGCTTTATTTTCCACTTGTTATACAGTGAGATCAAGTGTCGGCAAATGCATAAACACCTACATACATACATGTTCCCAGGAATATATGTGTGAGTTGGAAAGACACAGCAAGTATGTTTCATTGTGTTTGTAGGAGAGAAAAGTCCTATGAAAGAACCTGGAGTATTTGTGGAGCGCTGTGGCAAGCACACAATGTGAGGCCATTGCTCCAGCTGCCCAGGACATGCCCAGGGCATGCTGTCAGCAAGCCAGGCTTTCCACCCATGAAAAAGCAGCCACTTGCTTGTCTAGCAAAATTCAAATGTTTTTTCTGCATATAAGAGCAAGGTGGCATATAAATACTGCTTTGTGAGATGTTGTGGGACATTCCAGTCTTCTGTAAATCAGCAAAAATATTATTATTATTATTATTATTAATAATAAATTAAATCATGAGCCAATTTTAAGAGGAAAAACTCTTCTAATGTTTCTATTACTTGAATCTATCTTGAAAGACTTTGTATAAATGAAACAGAGGAAAAAAGAAACACAAGTCCACTGAAAATTACTATTAGGAGAAATTACCTCATATAATATTACACAGAATACCACTTTTCACATGATTCATCACAGCATAAACTATGGTCTTAAAACACTAACTAATTAAGCGTCTGAAAGTAAACATACCAGCCTTTACTAAAAAGTCTGATAATCTTTTGGCAAACATCAAATGAATTTTAAGAATAAAAATACTGAAGGCTTTACTTTAAAATACAAATGGAAAAGACAAACCAGATTTCCACTCAGAAACTTGTGGGGAGGAATTTAAGCTCATCTATCCCTGTACTCCTTCCATTATCAAAAGAATAAAAAATCCTGAGCAAAGTATATCTGATTTAGTTTAGGGATTTATTTTAACATGGAACTAAGCCCACACTGTGAATGTGCCTGTCTCTCTCCATGGAGTGCACTCACTTTGAGTAGACACCTAAATTTCAGGTGATTAATTCTGGTTGTTACACTTGTAACATCTAGTTTTGTAGCACTGGAAACACTACATATCTATACAATTTCTTTAAATCTTAAATTTAGCAACCACTAAAGACAAGACAAACAGGTTTTTAAAACTTTGGGATGCACGAACAAAGAATAAAATTCACTGACTAGAGTCACTATTCAATTCCCTAAGAAGTCACCAAGAATTTCCTTTGTTTACTTTAGATCTGAATTTGTCTTGTAACAATTTTATCTCAGTGATGCTATTCAACTACCATAGGTCACAGAGATTTGAGAAGGTAGAGAAGAAGATGGATGCTTATGCAATTAAACTATTACCTTTAACCTTTAAACCCTGCAAGAGCTTTCCTAACACTTACATGCTTACTATTATAATTTGTACAAAAATATGACTATTTTGACCAAAACTGTGTGAAAATCTACCTAACTTGGTAACTGGCACTGATTTGTTCTTACTCTGTGCTAAAGACTCCAGCCTGTAAGACATTTAGCAAGACTCATGGTATCACAAGAGTCCTCTATTCCACAGTCTAAAATACAGATTGCCCTCCACCAGGCATATTTTTTTTTTAGCTTTTGTAGTATCTGCTCTGAATCTCCCTAACTGTGTGCATGCTCTTATACATGGAGACACATCTGCTTTGCAATGCATTCTAACATATTTTCTGACAAAATTTGTTTTTCCTGTAATTTTCAACAGTTCAACTGTAGAAGCTAGAGAACTAATATACCTGTTTTTCAGGATGATAGACAGAAGCATGAAAAAAACTAGCAGTCAAGATCATTAGTAAAATTAGATCTTTGTAGATAATATTGCATTTATAATAATTTTATGTAATGATACATATGTATCATATCTGATACATATATTCTTTCCCACAGATAAAGGACTAGGCATTTTGAAAACTGCTTGAAATTTACATTAGCAGAACACATTAAGCAAAGAGATTTCTCTAATTGTCATTAGGTAATATAAATTGGTACATTTCACAGCCTTCATTGATACACTAGACTACTTTATTTCTTACTGGCATAGTGCTACTGTGCTATCTGGGTTGGAAGACTATCTGAAACCTGCTATTTTATGGCCAATTATATGCATTAGGTATATTTCTTTGATTTAATGCCTGTGTTTTCTAAGATTTCCAATCTGATTTTACAAAAATGTAGCAGAGAGGCCATGTCTGACTCTTTTTCATAGAAATCTCTTAATGTATCTAGAATCAGTTCAGGTAGAGTGACCCAGTGAAGAGGTAGGATTGTTCCTTTGAGCGGGCCATGAACTCACCAAAATTCTTGGTTAAACCTCTCATGAAAAACTGAAGTGACAAAGTGAAATGTAATTTATAACTGCAACCTATTTGTTGCATGGCATCCTCAAAGACATTGAACTCCTAGCTCTGCCATGAAGATGACTAGGTATGCAATCCTACAAAACACAATGGGTGGGACAGTCTCTGAAGAACACATAAATGTGCTGGCCCCATGATAGACCCAGATGAAGGGTCCATCATATTTTAAAGTTACTCATATTTTTGTTGCTGGACATCCCCCATTTTTTTTGATTAGCTTATAAATCCTGCTAAATAAATTCCAGATATCTAAACAAACAATTTCTAACACATCTAAATGTCATTTCAGTCAAGAACAACTGTAAATTCCTTTCTTACTGCATGTGAATGTACAAATTAAAGAAAAGCTATGAGTCAGAATGAAGACATTGATATTGGAAATTAGATGAACATGGATGCAAAAATGAGAGCAGAACTTCTTTGAAGAATAAAAAATCTGGGTTTATCCCAGATCAATTTAATAGAGAAACAGTGGAGACTGAGGCTGTGCATTTAGCACCACTCTTTTGTTATACATTAAAAATTCAGCTCTAGCTGTAAAGAAGCTTGCCAGGTAAACACTCATCTATTGTTCCTATGAACTAATCAATAATAGGAATCAGACAAATGTATATTTTTAAATGTTACCAATAAAAATTATATTCTTAATGGCCAAATGGATAGGTAGACTGCACCTGCAATAAGCTTTTGCATTTTTCAGAAGCCTTGAAAAACTGCACACATATTTTCAAGAAGTGTTGACCAATCTCACCAAGTAGAACC
>VXBI01002354.1:314331-329331 GCA_013397375.1 Toxostoma redivivum | reverse complement strand
CTCCCACCAATTTAGATCACTTGTCCCATAGATATTATTGCTTGAGAAATGGTTTGTTTCTGGTCATTTTGTTTTGTATTCTGACCATGTCATTATATGTCTAGAAAAAAAATTGCTAGCAATTTTTACTAAGCACATTTTATTTAGTGTAACTGAGACAGTTTTCTCCAACATGATCACTGTGAATCTCACAGAACACCCAGATAACTGTAAATGACATATGCATTGACATTTACATGTGTACTGTCATGCAAAACCATTTCTTGCTACACTGAATATAATACTATTACTGAATGAAAAAAATATTCTGATTTTGTGATATCATTTTCCAAGCCATGGTCAGTGTACATATAGGTTCTTCAGGATAAACCTTATCAGTACAGAGTAATGGATTTCAAATTCTATGTTGTTACCTAGTGCTTTTACGGCAAATTGCACCTTCAAGTCTTAGAGGCAGTGAGAATCCTAGGGAAGAAGTGAACTTGCCCAAGGTATCCCACTTTTTCCACAGCGAAACAATAATGAACAGACACACAAACGATGAAAGTTTGAAACACAGAAACCTATAAACGGATCAGCAAAAAGATCAAAGGCTACTGACACCTCTGTATATTGTTGTTGAAGATAGTCTGTCTTTTTCCCTCTGACAATCTTGCCATACAAACGTGTATGACAGGTAATAGCTTATTCATCTATACAGCAATGTATACTTCAGCTCTTCATTGACACAGGCATTTCAAATACTACAGGAACAAGAATTAAAACAGAAACTTAAATTTCTTTCTCAGTTTCAAGAAAAAACATTATGTAATACTTTATGGTCTTGAAATGTGAGTGATGGTGTATGAA
The DNA here is from genome assembly GCA_013397375.1 of Toxostoma redivivum. Classification (NCBI taxonomy): domain Eukaryota; kingdom Metazoa; phylum Chordata; class Aves; order Passeriformes; family Mimidae; genus Toxostoma; species Toxostoma redivivum. The sequence continues at coordinate 328,482 of VXBI01002354.1, read as the reverse complement.
GTTCTAGGGCAACAATATCTATTTGCCTCAGATCAATGACATCTATGAATTACTGATGTCTGAAACTATTTGATGGCCAATAATACTTCAAGTTTCAGTCCAGTTTCTAATGAGCTACAGTACATTTAAAAAAATTACCATCACGATGAACTAAAAGACCTAGAGAAAGCCCAAGGACTATATGGCTCACCAACCAAATTAGTATTCCAGAAGTATTGTACTATCTGGATATCAGAAACCCCCAAATCATCTGCACTGTTTCCCTCTCACAAACAATGCCAGCAAGTGTGCAGCCAGTAGCCAGGCAAACCATAGCTCATAACTTCAACAGCATAAATTAGGAGGAGTGTCTTTACACTATTTATACAGTTAAGAGAGAAAGAGAGAAATTCTTTTAGATGACAATTCAGACTGAATAAATTGAGCTCTGTTCTGAATTTTGAATTGCTCTGTGCAAGAGCTTTATCTCCATGAATCACAAGGAGCCTCCATGTAGGCATATAACATTTGTTGATGGGAAGACTTCCTTTCCTTTAGACAGCAGAACAAAACAGCAGTGCATGAGCGAACGCCACGGAAGTGAAGAAAAAACTATCCAGGTTTAGACACTTGGAGCCACTAAAATTATTCTTGAAGTGGAATATCTTGTATGCTTTCAAACCAGAACTATGTGACCAACAGATGGTCCTTAGTACATACATCAAATAGTATAAATTAAAATGTATGGTTAATCTTACAATTTGAAAAAATCAGTACGCTGTCCTAATGATGGGATTATTTTCCTGTTGTGTGTCAATTCTCAGTGGATATAAGACAGCTTTACAAAATTCGAGCTAACTGCTGACCTTGGGTGACTTGGGTTTCTACTAATTTATAGGAACTCCAATTTTTGTATTTTAAAGCAATTTAATTTGAAACTCTTTTTTTCCAGCAAAACACATCCAAACAAATTGAAATACTCCTTCCCAGTATGGCCAAATCAAACTCCATCCCAAGGAATTTAATTACCACCTCCTTAAAATTTTCTGTATTTGCATTTTGTTTGTGCTGTAAAATGTGCACAGGCTGAATGTTCTCATCTGTATTTCCAGATCTTCACAAAGTGCATAATTGTTCTGATCCCCTCTAACAGTTTCTGCTTTAAGAGGAAGTAGACACTAGCCAAGAGAAACATCTTTCCCAGCTCACCAGAACAACACTTTTGCCATTCTTCAGCTTAAAGCTTAAGAGTGTGAAACGTGTAGATAAAAAATGGTGGCAACTCCAATTTTCCCAAAAAAAAGTCTTCAAATAGTAAACACAAACCCAGATAAAATCAGAAAATAATTCAGCTCAACTACATCTTGAATATTTGAAATATGGAATTGAAATGTGATCCTCTCTTTTCCCCAGCTATCAAGAAAACTAAAATGAAGCATTATACCTGGTGCAAAAACAGGAGAATGAATCGGGGTCTATTTTGGAAACATGGAGATTGCTATTATTAGAACACGCACGACTAGCATCTATGCAGTATGATTTCCAAAGGTACAGAATCCCCATGCCACAGTCTGACTAAAGGACATATGTATAATTGCCAGACATTCACATCTGTCTAGCTTGATGCTTTTTTTTGCACTGAGGCACTCATGCTTTAGTCTTCTTCATCTTTTCCCTGAGCTTAAAGTTATGGGAAAGACAGTGCGATTTTCCCTTGCACGATGCTTAGAAAACGTGGCTCCCCATCAAAGGGAGGAGCCAGGGCTTTCTCCAGCTGCTTCTCTATGCCCATGTAAAATCAGTCTATGCTGCTATATGTCTAATGTGCACATAAGTATGTTCTGTGCCTAATCTTGGGATCAATTAGATATTAAGAAAATATTTCTTAAAAATTAACTTTTGAAAATATACTTTTCCTAGTCTAAAGATCTTTTCACTCCCCATTTCTTAAACAACAACATGTAGCTATCACCACCAGCAAAATAAAGATAACTTTATAGGGGTCCAAATTGCAAACAAAAAATTCTATCTCCAGCTGACATAAACATACTCTAGGCATAAACTGTGGACAGCATGTGGGTCACAGAGCTACTCACTCTTGTAACCCTTGTGCACAAGGCACAAAAACCCCAGTTTAGGACTGTTTCAGATAGAAAGTAAGACTACCCGGATCACAATGATTTGGGTATCACTGGCACCTTGCCCAGGACACACACAGCATACCCAAGATTTCCATTCCAAATCCTGCCCCCTCTCCTTTGAATCTTGGAAGCCATAGCAAAGGCACATGCTGCAGCTGCAGAAGATTGAAAACAGAATATCCAAGCATATCAAGTAGCATATCTTATGTGTATTATTTAGATAGAGATAAAAGAAATATTTTTTGATCTCAGCCAAAGTAGCTTTTAATAGGGCAGTTCTCCATTTACCCTGTCAAGGCTGACAAGTACTCTGTAGCTTTATGTACGTTTATCAGGAGTACATTGGGATTAACTGGTGTTAGTTGCCCCTGCCTCTGGGTAAAATGGATGGATCTCAGTCAAATTTAAGCAGTAAAAACTATCATTTGGCCCAAAGAGCAGCTGACATGTGGACAGTTCTCAGGCTTTCAAGAAGTGTTGAGATTAATCCAATTCACCTATTTTCCTGTCTGCTGGTTGAATATCTGTCCACTTTTAGGCTCTTTTGATCAGTGATAAAAGGGGGCCATACCAGCAATCATGAAATGTAGGTCTATAGCCCATCTATCTGCTTCTTGGAGCAGCTGAAGCAAGCTGCTTTTGAGCTCTTCACTACAAGAAAATTAATTTTGTGTTCAGTGAGACAATGAATGGATAAAGCTGGCTGTAAAGAGAATAAGGAGATGATGCAATCACCAACTCATTTCTAACCATTACCATTAGTGTTCCCCACTGAACAGCCACAGATTAAAACAGCACAAGAAAACAGAAACAGTGACCAACACTGTCAAGAGATGCCAGAACTAGGGCAAGAAATCACTCATCACGTCAGGGAACTGCTATGTTTTTCACATTTATGTGAACCTTTCTATATGTGACCTTTCTATAGCAATTTGAAAAGAGACTTCCATTAATTAAAACTTTTAGAACAGTGAAGTGCAATTTAGAATATTTTTTTCAGAACTTATTGTATATGTGTCTTTTGAGTGTGTAATGCAAAGGTGTGTTTTAACATTCTAGCCAAATAGAAACCACTCCAGCATTTCATGGTCTTATGATGTGTTACATGAAGCAGAGTGTTTAGATTTTTTCTGTTCTATAGGAAGTGTAGCCATGTACATGTACAGAGTAGAAATTTTTGATTTTTTTTTGCTATCTGTCTTGCTGTTTGGTCATGCAAACACATTTATTTGTATATCAGATGCAGTGTTTCAGTACTGTGGTCAGATCTGACCTGGTGTGCAATGACATGCATTAGCATGAATACTTTTTCAGTATTAGCATGCATGCTATCAGTCAAACAAATTTATCATGGCAAAAGCTTCCTCTCTTTGTCTCTTATTAGATAGCTGAGCCTGACAGGGAACTCATTATAATATTAATATTAATAATTTCATATTATCTTATGTACCATGACTATGGCCAGGTTTGTACAACAATATTTTAAGCACCTTACTGATAAGTCTGCTTGTCCTGAGCACTTTCCAGAGGCAACAGAAGACAATGTGCAAATCCACTGACTAGACCTATCCTTGTAAAACCAGCCTTATCTTCATTTGTCTCTGTTTTCTACTGTAGACACAGGTTAGATTGACTTTGCTTCTAAGAAGGCTACCTAAAATTAAATGCCCTAGGTTAGGCAAGATGAATTTGGACTTTTTGACAGTTCATCGGAAAAGCCACAGGGATCTGGGGTGATAGTGGCAGAAAAAACTGTGTCTTGTTGCTCCCAAGCAACAGAAGATTTATACAACTAATTCAAGCAGCACAGAGATATCCAGAACAGAATACAGAAAAAAGAAAACTGCAGATAAACTGGGGTAAATATAGTTTAGCAATGTATGTCAAGGAGAGACCTGAAAGCTGTCCATGGCTTCAGCAGCTGGTACTGTTTGAATGTTTCTGCTATTGTGGTGCCTCCCACGAGGCATTTAGCCAGTCCCCAGTCCCATTCTCACAACACAGCTCAAAGCAGCAGTTTCCTCAAACTCTTCCTTTCCCCAGAAACACTTCCATCAGCAGTCTTGGGAAACTGCCAACACACAGCATATATTTAAGTAACTTCCATTTACTGAAATGTCACCTCCTTCATTAGACACAGGTGAGTGTCTCTGTCCTTTCACTGATTTTCTATGCCACCTGCCAATGTTTTGGAGTCTTTTTCAAGACTATGGAAATACTTCATTTGGTTTTTTCAATTTTTTTGTAGTCTACAGGTTTAGTATCAAAATATCACGTGTTACCTAGGGATGAAGCAAATTGAAAGATTTCTTCAGAAATTACAATGTTTTCTTCCTGTAGTGATAAGACATCTTTAAAGTAAAAGATGGGGATTTTTCATATAGGAGGAAACTCTTAAATGTGAGGTGGTGAGGCACTGGAACAGGCTGTCCAGAGATGTTGTGCATGCCCCAGCCTTAGAAGAGTTAAAGGTTAGATTGAATGGGGCTTTGAGCAACCTGGTCTAGCAGAAGGTGTCCTTGCCTATGGCAAAGGGGCTGGAACCAGACGATTTTTGGGTTCTTCAAACCCAAACGATTCTATGCTTAGCCAATGTTAGACATGCACTGAAATGGACAATACAGCTGAAATCCACCAAACTTGTCACCTTGAGAGTGTATCACCCATGAAAAAGCAACAAGTTTTCCAAAGTACAAATATTACAGATAATAAACCAGTGTTTGTTTGCTTTGATAATTACAGGCAAACAATCTATCTCTAAGGGGAGCCACATCCAGCACTGGTAAAGCGTATGATATTTAAGAGTTAACTTAATGGAATACACAGCTGGCTATAGTCACTTACAATGAAATGACTGTAAGAGCAATAAGGATGGACCTTTAGTGATACACCTGTCTAGAAACAAGTTCCAAGAACAGATTCTTGTTAACCTAAAAAATGGAACTAGAAAGACACAATTTCTGTAAAAGATTCACTAAAATAGAACTAGGAAACATATATAATTTAAAAATAAATTCAGAACTTCTAATGCAAAAAGCATTAGAAATACTTTCTTTTATCACTTTAATAACAATGTCTGATTTGTCAAAATAACAGTAAAAACTCTATAAATACAGGTTAAGGGATTACTCCAGTAGCATGAAAAACTCTAGTGACAAAATGGCACAGAATATAGAACTGTCATCATGCATTTATATATAAAAGGCTGTTTAAAACTGACAGGAACATAAACAGAAAATACATGCTATAAAATTAGTCATTTTTAAGTACGTATCTTTAAATAAAACTGGCAGAGCACCATCATTCAAGCTAACTCATTCTCAAGAGGAATCATTAAAATGGTGCAGCACCTAACATCGTATTTCCTTCAGTCTTGCATACTGGTAAGAGTTGATTATTTCACTGCTTGAACATATCTTTATTCATCTACCTTAACATGTTTTTGATATTTCTTAAAAAATGAATTTCTTAAGGATGACATTATATGTTTATAAAAGTATTATTTATCTTTTCAAAAGATGATAAGAACTGTGATTTACTAGATATTGGATGCTGCTTGTCAGAAAAAAACATATATAGCACATCCAAGGCTACTAAACAAAATGCATATTTTTAAAGTTCTTATGATGCAGTATTTATAGGGAACTGAAGAGCTTTAATAGGCCTACAAGGGATGATGTTTTGAATGCACAACTTCTTTCAGTCAAAAATAGTAGCAGCACATTTCAAACCAAGCACTATATGAACCAACAGCATAAGTTAGAATTAATATAAATGACATAAAATGATTATTGCTAAAAAAAAATCCACAAAAATACAAAACCACAAACAAACAAACAAACAAAACCACAAAAAAAACCCCAGTTCTGACAAGCAAATAAGGAAAAAGAAAACATTTTGACATATTTTGACACTTCTTATACTGAAAATGTTGACTCCTTTGAAAAGACATAGAAGTGGGGTTTATTGCATTTCATAAAAAGGCTGCAATGGTCAGGGCCATGTCTACCCACCTCCCCTTTCCCAAGTGGATGGAGAGAAAGAACCTGGGCAAGGCCTGAAAACACAGCTGGGACCTGCACTGAAGGGTCTCACTTATCAGGAGTGGTGGCTAACCAGCAGGCTCCAGAAACTGAATCTTTCTCTCAAGCACTCCTCTTTGGATCCGCAGCTCGCACTGGGCTGGTGGGTGCCCATGCTCCCCCAGCTGCAGGAGCAGCCTGACAGCTGGAGCCTCTCCCTGCCTCCCTTCTCCCTCGGCTGCCAGGGGAGCAATTCCACTCCCTTACCTCCTGGAATTCAGAGAGCAACCAGAACCCAAAATGGACAAGTGCATGGAAACACCTCTTCCTTAGTTTTGAAATCAGTAAGTCGTTAAGTCCTTACTTCTTTTAAATATTTCCAAACACTTTTTTTCATGAGAGTGCCTAGCATTTAATGAATTAGTATTTTTCAAAGCTCACTTAATGCAGTTTCCCTGAAAATTATATATTTAGAAGAATTTTTTTGTCTCTCTAGACACAAAATCAATCACAAAGCTTTGAGCCTAAGAAAATTCAGTATTACTTATATCATTGTCTAAATTTGAAATAAGCATAGAATGTTTTGCAACAATTGAGACATAGAATTCTGTTAAAAATATTTTCTGTATAAAATTCTATTTACCTCTCACTTTTAGAAACAACTCAGACTATCTTAATGACATTCAATATTTATTCTAAGAAAATCATATTTATTCTAAGAAAAACAGATGTAACTTTTTGTTATGCTATTTGGATTACTCATAACAAAACCTCACAAATTGATGTTCATTAAATATACGTATAGGCATAGTTGTTGCAAGCACTGAATAGTATTCTAATTTGAATTTTAATTTAAAGAAATAAACTGAAATAAATTTTTAATTGATAAAAAATTATGCAAATTGCAGAACAAAAAGACACCTTGGCAAGTGAGCTACCACATCCTTCTCTTCAAAAGCAGAATAAATAGGCTTGTGTCTGACAGATATTTGTCTAAAATATTTAAGCAAAATTTAAGCAAGGGGAAATTCCACAACAACTCCTATTCCAGCACTTTCTTACTTTGCTTATTTCCCAAAACTATTGCATATTTAACACAAACCTCCTCTTCATCAATTAAAGCCAATTATTTTCTGTAGACATATACATACAAGTATAAAAATATGTAAATTTTTGCAAAGATGTAATTAACGATGAACAAAAATAATGCCATTTACCAACAAAACATGTATTTTGGAACAGAATGGCTAAAACCTAATTTCCACTACTATTTTCTTACTGAATTCTTGCCATATCAATTAGAACTTTATAAGTACCTTTTTTCACACTGGACTGTATCTTAGAAACATAAAAATGCACATTTGTACCCAAACACCTGACTCATCTCTGAAATCATCAGTCATCTAAACTCAGCTACAGTTCTTCCCCCAAGTTTGACAGTAACAACAACTGTCCCTAGAACCAATCTCAGGAATGAGGGTTGTTTTGAAAGCTGGGCTTACCAAAACCGAGACATATTCATTTAAATACTGCATGATCCTGAATATTTTCCTTTTGACAAAAGACATTATTACAGTTGACATATATACAGTGTTTACAGTACTCCCAGTGAAAAGATCATGTGTCACCTTCTACATGATACCAGAGCTTCCACAGCTCTTCAAGTCTGTAAGAAGAGACTAAGACTTGCCTTTAAATTAAAAGTGATAACCAAAAAAACATTTTCCATACGGAAGTTCAAGAAGTTTAAAACTAGTGCTTCATAAAACAAGACTAAAATATAACTAAAGTTTGCAGGTCCTATAGCAAAGTTTTGCTCTTGCCCAAAAAAAACAATTCAATAGTTTTGCACTATAAAACATAAGCATTAGTCAACAGCATGAAAAGCAACTTATGTGATTCACAAGCAATTCTGAAGGGTTAAAAATATTGCTTAGAAACAATTCAGCTCTTTTTTTCACTTAAAATAAATTATTTACAATATGTTCTTATATGAATATCAGTAAAGAAAATTCTAAATAAAAAGTTTTGCTTTGAGATGAACTTGACTTTATCATTATGCAACCTTGAAAAACTAATATTAACAATGTGGTTTTGAAAACGTAGGAAGGCTTCAACTTCTTCCAAATATTCTTTTTTGATTCAAAATTACTATAACAAATTTCAGAGCATTGTAGTACTGAAAAGTCACTTTAAAATGTTATAAATTGAACACTTAATGAGTCTGTAATGAAATGTTCAATGCTAGATCAGTTTTATTACTACTGATATTGATACACTAAAATTGTGAAAGATTTCACATTTTTCACTACATTTTTTCTTCTTTCAGTGGAATAGTTACTATTCCCAACCATGGCAAACCCAACTGAGGACAAAAAGTATAATTTTATCAATCTGGTAAAAAAAACCAAAACCCTCAAGCTTATGTTCTCTGAAGAGTTTTCTAAATTATGGACATTTAGAGTTTGTTTCAAGTCATAACAATGGCTAGAAAAAATATTTGAGAGGAAAAGTAGAAGTATGAATGGTTGGCTCAATTTAAAGACCAGTTAAGGATTATTAAGTTGAATATTTTAATTTTCTCTACCAACTTTATGAACCCTATATAAATATGAAATAGAGCCAACAAACACAAAGAAATTTACACATGGAAGAATTTACACATGGAAGGAGAACACAAACAGAACACCCAGGTAAGAGAAAAGAGGACATGGTGTTGGCATCTTCTTGTTATAGAGTTGCTGAAGAGGTTTAAGCTGACTATTTACCTTTACTTTAGGAAGTTGAAAGCTTTAGAGCCAGCTTAAAAAAAGTCTATATACACATATATCTGTCTATCTGTTAGTAGTGGTGACCCAGACATTACTGGGAGTTTTTGAATGGCAAACTCATTAAAGTGGCAAAAGCCACAATCTTGCTAAATTTTGCCCAATGTAAGGTGTCCTAAAGCAATTCCTTAAATGAATGAGTTTTGAAGAAAACTACAGTGAAAATTTTTGCATAATGTCAAGCCAAATCTTCCAACTTAAGATGCAAAGATGCTAAGAAATGAACATTTCTCTGTTATAGTCTCTTTGTTAGCAGCACAATGTGGGTTCTGGAAATAAATCTGGTGGGAACAGTTAGTGCACAGATCTTTGAAAAAAAATCATCTGCACAACCCTCAACTCACTCCAGCCTTCCAGACTTCAGTGCCAATGGAACAAAAGAAAGGAGATTTCAGGCTGAACAAAATCTATATTTGCAGTAATATATACTGTGGGAATGTATTTAGTTCTTTGGTGTCTAACATTTCTTTGCCTTTTATATATTGAGGATGTAAAGACAGTTATGAAGAACCATTAGAATAATGTAAAAAAACATTTATGACTGTAGCACTGCAGGGATCTTTGTGACTTCAGTATCTCTACAAAATCTTCAGGTTTCTTATTATGCAGCACAAATGCCTCTTGTGCTAGACTAGACTTTTGAAGCATGATAGTGTAACATAGAAAATAAAACGAAATTCCTAGAAGTTAGTATCATGTATGAAGTACATAATGTTATATCTACTTGGCCAAAAGGATTAGCAGGCTGGATTTGTGAGCATCTGGCTTTTTAGTATATTAAACTATTTTATAGGAAGCTTTTTCACATTGTATAACTTTCCAGTATGCTCCATCACACTTTCTATAACATAATTTTCACAAAATCCTTTCTACTGTATTTTAAAGCCCTCACATAACATACTGAAGTGTTAAATGATGAGCTATAGCTAAGCTCCAATACATCAGTTAAACATATTTATTTATATATGCATATTTTACATACTATTTATATAGACACCAAATGCTAAACATGCTACATATTATAGTTAGAAAGACCCAAACTTTGAAATATATACTCACATTCTTTTAACTTTTATCTGTCTCCCCTGTTCACAGACAACTGGAAGAGCTACATAAATAATAAAAATAGGAAATAAACCACACTCTGTCTATTATGAAGGGAATAGTGATTTAACAAGATCTATGGAATCCCATTATCATTCTATTAATTCAATAATCTTGATGTTCTTACAAATTGAAGACAGTTATCAAAGCAGGGGATCATTCCTGTATGCAAAGATCACATTGCTAAATAGGACAGAGGTGTCACATAAACTACAGTGTCAAAAAGATAACAAATACAGGACTGAGTCTAGAGTGGCAAAAAATTTATGTTGGCAAACACGACTCCAACAAAATAACTGGTATTTGATAAGCACGTAGATAAGATTTAGTTTTAAACTGCTATAATTAGAGTGGTGATTTTATGAAATTCCTCAGAAACTGAGCTTTTCTTTTATACTCAAACACATTCAAAATCTATACATACTTCCCATTGACAACGGTTGCAAAGCTCTTTCATTAACTCAGCTTTGCAATGAGAAATCTAAGAACACCTTCTCTTCTTTTGAAATTAAATTAATATTTATGGTAATTATTATAAAACAATTTCACCTTTGAGGACACTGGTCCTCAGGGTTTGCACAGATTTCAACTAAACTTCTTCCTCGGAGAAACGTTAGGAATTATTCTTCATGATTCAGTACATTTCTCCTTAGAGCTGGTAGCCAAGCCTTTTTACACCTTTTTGTTCATTCATAGTTTTAGTCAAAAAGAATAGATTCTAGGCATGATATTTCTTATACTACTTCCTTTCTGTGTGCAGATGATAACAGTGGCCACTCCCACTTACATGGCACACTCATTGGAGACAATTCAAGATAATAAACCTGTTTCAGTACAAATACTTGTACTCTTCCAGCTTCCATGCTCTGCTGTATATGATTTGGTCTCACAATTATTAGAGATATTAACACAACCACACATTTTCTAGAAGATCAGAATTCTAATGACTGTTTAAGCTGACTACAGGTTTACAGGTAAAACAGTGATACATCACAGTATCAATCTTTGAATGTCATGTTTATGAGATGAATGGATGGAGGCAGTTCCACTTCTGCTGGCTTTAGCCTTAACTGCTCATTTCATAGAGTTTGTGAACAGATACATCCTATGAAACCACATGAAGAGAACAAGCTGCATTTGAACAATCATGTGCTCAGCTAGACAAGGTCATTAGGAAGGTACCACTGTAGCTGCAGACCTACAATGCAACTATTTACATGTAAATAAAACCTTGGAATTTTAGGTACCATGTTACATATATATTTAGCTATATGAACAAATAAAAGATGGAGGGGTGGCACGGTGATTTAAAAGACCAAAGATACTACTTTATTCAGAAATAATGAATTCAGACATAGGCCAGCTCAGGACTAAATACCAAAGAATATATAAGTCCACCTATCTTTTGTAAGTTCCTACCAAATGCCAGCTTCTACAGGCTATCAGCATACAGGACAGGATTTTCTGAAGTAGTAACTCTTTCTATTTTCTTCAGTTTGTCTCCCCATTGCAACAGCATGATAACTATTGAAAAAAAAATGTCTGCTGTTTTTGGTATTCTTCAGAAACCAATAGTGGGCAGATGTCCTTAATTCCTTAATTTATACTTCTGGAAGTTGTTACAGAGGCAGTATGTATAATGTGCAGGCTTTCCTAGCTCCAGCTCCAGCCCCAGATTTATGCAACAGTTAGTGAATGCAGAGCTAAGTTTGGAAATGGATTACCACAATCTGACGTGAAGCAGAACTGAAATGATAAAGCTGATTGAAGAAGGCAAAACTTTCCTTAAAAAATATTCTCTGAATTCTCCTAGATTTCATCCTCGGCATTAACTAAAGCAAGATTATATGGCCAAAATCTTTTTGTACCGCTTCACTTTTTGCAGATTAATCCTGGCTGATAATGAAAATTACCATCAAGCTAGCTGCAGGTAAAATAAAGTTTGCATGGCCATCATACTGGCATTTCAAAAGCACTGGATGAGTCTGATACTGTGACATTTAAAAGGCAAGAAATCCCACTTAGATGCTTTATTTGTACTTTGTGTCAATCATGCTACTTAGCAGCACAGAGCAGAAGTGTTGTCAGGAACACTGTCTACATCCTGAGTGAAAAACAAAACTCCAAAAGTGCATGTGAGGGAGAGAAACTATAGAAATGAGGAAAAAATTCACTTACATTTATCCAAGATGGCTGTCGCTACTACTGTTGAAACTCTGCTATGGGCTGAGGTCACAAGACCCTGTAAGCTAAAATAGAGAAGCTTCAGCTGAGGGTAACTGAAGCTGCAGCACATTAAAATACATTTTAAGGTTATTGGTAATGACTGGAGTTTTAACTTCTTGATCTGTTTTTCCCAAGGCACAAAAAAGTGTCTTCTACTTTTTGATCATTTTTCAAGCCTAGAGGGAAGAAATTTTTGGTGTCATCCTCTACCTCACTATAAGTGTATATGTATGTTATACAGCATACATGATATGAAAAGTATGATGGTTTCATTGGTGTCAGTTTGGACTTGCCACATTATTCACAAACGGAGAAACCATACACGATTCATGCAGATTCTCCCAAACAAAACTAAAATAGAACCTTTATACAAAAACACATCACTATGTGTATAGGAAGTGTGAATTATAAATAGAAAAGCTACTTTTAAAATCTTCAAAAAGGTATTACAGTGCACCACAGAGCTTTTTTTTTTTTTTTCTATAAAGTAATTTTTAAGTTATGTACCTCTGAGGAAGTCTGCTAACTCTTATGTCTTAGAAATACCAAAAGAACTTTAAAATATTTTTGTATGCTTATGAATACTGTAGTTTGAAAATCTATTGCATTTTAACCTCACAGGACTTAAATCAAGTGTGTGATCTATCAGGCAGCTAGAACCTACTCTTTACCCATAATATAAAAACCATACTGTTGGCTTTAGTAAGGGGAAAGACACTAAATTTGTGAATAATTTTGGATTAGACATTCTCTCTTCAGGCCCACAAATCACAATGCATTTGGAAGACTGACATGCAAAATAAAAAATAATAAAAAAAGAGAGAATAATATTACTGTTTACTGTTAGTGATAAAAGCAGAGATTTGTAATAATAGAAGGAAAGAGACTAGTAAAGTTCAGTTCAGAGGGGTGCATGATTAACAACCCTGCAGTTTATTATCTGCACTAAGATTGCACATGATAGCTGACTATATAAATATACGCTTGTGGATGTTCACATATAAAAAGACGTGCAATGTGCAAAACCAAATTTCTACAGCATGCCTCATAGGCTTTTCTATAACTGAAATCAACAAAAGGAATTCCAAGAACACAAGGAATGCAACTAATCTGAACTACCAAAATCTTGAAACAGTCAAATAAAAATAAAAGCACATATGTTGCATATATTTGATTTATCTTAAATAATGACCAGTTGCCAAGAAATACAGCCGTGTAGAATCTCTTTGCTTTTTGAGAAAACTTAAAATAAAGAAATTCCCATCACAAAATACAGATGCTTACTGCATTTCTTGAGCAACTCTAATGTGACTTATAACAGATGAGATTTTAAAACAGATAAGAACTAAGGAACTACCAAGATAGTACAACATTTTGATGTATTCAAAGAAACAGTGTGCACAGTTGAAGCTAGGATATCCACTGAAACAGTTAGACCCCAGAAACATTGCTAAAATTTCACTCTAGAAGTCACCATACTCCTAAGAAACAAAGCTGTCAAACTTGTAATTTCAAAGATAAGCAAAGAATGCAACATGATTCTAAAAAATACAGCCATTAGGATAAAATAGGCAAAATTTTCCAACAAAACAATGACTGCTGCATTTTATATTTTTAATAGAAAAAGACAGCAAATTTTGTGTGAATTCCTCCTAAGGAGCAGGAGAAGTGATGGGTAAGGCATTTGGGATAGAACACTAAATACTCTGTCTTTATGAAGCCCATTTCAGTACTTAGATGACTAGTCTGAAGCCACATCACCTGAACACAATATCCCAACAACTAGAACTCTAGAAATAGTAGTTTGCTTTCACCTACTGATAGACACTAAAAAAAAAAAAAAAAAAAAAA
>VXBI01002354.1:278438-314300 GCA_013397375.1 Toxostoma redivivum | reverse complement strand
AACAAACAAACCAAAACAAAAAAAAAACCAAAACAAACAAAAAAACCAAACCAAACGGAATTAATACTCCTCTCCCTGAGCAGGAAGGTTGCCATAACAAAATTCACAATCTTAACTGAGTGTGTTTGACTATGTAGAGTGTGGTGTAAAATGCTCAGTCTGAAGAGGTAAAACTCAAGCTCATTTCATAGGTAATAATTTATTTAGAAGAAATTAAACAGGAAAAAAAATAGAAGCGGTAATGGATAATGCAAGATATTGCTCTACCAAATGCAAAAAGTCTGCACTACAATCTGTATCTGAAATAGTCATCTGAAGTAATCAAAGGAGAAAAATAGGCATTTCTGTGGCACAATTCATTAAATCCTAATTAGATGTCTAATTCAGATTGCATAATTTGTCTCTTACAGCTGTGTTGACTATGTGTTGACAACAATGTGTTGACTAAAAGTGCCTTGACTATGAATGGTGACAAAAGGCCCTTGAGCCTGGACTATTAAGGTGAAAGGCAGAGACAAGGTGTAACCTTCTATTGTCTGGTGCAATAAAGCCCTCTTCCAAGACACCAATTATTTAACATTGACTTCTCCTTAGTATGCACCTGAAGTACTCATTTGTATTTATGTTAAATAGATATAAAACCAGACTACTCTGTATTGACTTCACGCATTCAGAAAGCATCGCACAGATGCGATGCCCTAAAACTATTTCCATGCAAACAGCAAAAGTAAAACTGCCAGACACTGGTTTTTCTTCAGATATGGGAAGGTAACTAATGAAGAACACTGCTGAAATGCTCAATCATTTTGTTCTATCACCAGATGTATGGGCATATGTATAATACTCTGTAGCCTGTGTAAACAAACTCACCTACCAAGCAACCCTCAAATTCCCTTCTTTCACTTCAGTTTTGAAAAAAAAAATCTGAAATAAAGCTACTGAAAGTATTACAATCTACATATGTGTGCACACACAATAAGAGAAATCAGCCAGAGAATCTTAGGTATGAACATTCATATTAAAAAAACTATTGAAAAAATCAGCATGGTATTTCAGGAATCCAGAAAGCAGGTTGACTATGATGGCAATAACTACTTAAGCAAAACTTTGGTTTGAATAAGTTCCATACACTAAACAAGTATGTAAAATTAGATGTAGGTGAAATTTAATAAAAGTAGCAAAACCATGTGTTTATTGTGAAATAGCTTATAATAAAATTTTCCAGTATTGTGTACCCTTCATCTTTATACAGCTCATTAGATTAGATATGACAGTAGCCTAGGCCTCTTTAGAGATACATATGACAAACTTAGGCAGCCAGCAAAAGAACAATCATGATTTTGATAATCAATTTCAGAACTGAATTGAATTTTCTGAAATTATTTGAATGAAAATTAGCTTCCAGCTAGATGGGGGTTGGAACAATTCATTTAAATTAATCAGGTGGGTAAAAATAAAATAACTGAAAAAACCCCTCCATATTATTTTGTAAATATTTACAGATTAATTCAAATTTATTAACTAGGAAAATTAATCAGAAAGCAGATTGACAGCACCTCACACAACTCACTGATCACCATAAATCCAGACAATGTATCAGATTTCATCAGAATAGAGGTCATGTTTTAAATGAAGGTAGAATTTGTAATGCATTATTCATCCATCTGAAAATATTACAAGGTGGGACACCTTTTTTTATAGTTTATTACCATAGCATATTACAAAATGCATTTGTAAAATAAATGTTTAACTGATGAGTCTATGACAAGTCGTTAGAAAGCATATTATAAGATGCAAATATTGTTAAAATACGTGTGCATGTTTAATGTATGAGTTACAGTCATCAGGCATGGTAAAAATTGTCATAAAATTTAACAAATGATAGTAATATATTTATAAATGGCGTCTAAACATAAAGTGTGCACAGAGAAGTAAATGATGCTAAAATTAATTCTTGAATGAAGGCTCTTTTTTACCCTTCTCTTTTTACTCAAAAAAATCAAGGGTGATTTTTTTGTTTGGATACTAGTAAGCAGTGTTTGAAATAAGTTCTTCTTGCTAAGTTTCCAAGGCAGACAGAAACTTAAGCCTTCAGAAGAATTCCAGGATAAAATTGCAAACAGATCTCCATTAGATCAGTACTGATTATAGCCTTAACATCTTCAATTTTTTTCCTATGGAGAATTAAAATGCACTGGAGAAATCTGAATTATTACTTCTAAAGACAAAATTTTGGAGGAGGCAAACTGTTATAACTTTATACTATAACTCTTTGTCTACTCATCAGAAAAAACTTCAACAGAGCTGTGAAGAAAACCTTACCTTTCAAATTTTGAGGATTTCATTAGTGATACTTAGTGATACTGATTTATATAAGCCTTGTATATGCTATTTTAGTTTTTTATAATTCAATACTTCAGTTCAATTCAGTACAGAAAAACATTTATCGGAGAAAAAGTATTTATGGTTTTTGGTATATCTGTAGAATATAAAGGAAGTTCCTCCCCAGGACATTTCCCAGCTTACAGAAACAAAATTTGTCTTCTTGAAAGAGAAATTTGTGAATCTTTAAGAGTCAAGCTAAATGACAAATAAGATCCTGAAAATAATGTCTTTACTCCCAAAATCATTAGGTAATGGTCTAGGAAAATAGGAGAATGGATTGAGCAAGAGAGTGAGAGAAGGCAACTAGAGGGAGATAGCAGTCACATCCTGCAAGCTTTTGCAACATTTCATGCAGAGATTTGCTGGTACATGAAATCACTCATAATTACGATACCAAACTTTAATGATTTCACTGTAACTAAATAATGTTATAAATCTTGTTTAAATCTGCCAGGTTTCAGCTGCTGAACAAGTTGATCTGCAGCTTCTGAAACACAGTCAAAGAGCATTAGCTGGATCTCAGAAGTCTGATTCTGTGATACAAATGTTGACATTGTTCTTTCTTAATTTTCTTCGAAGTTTAAAAGGATTAAATGCCTGGAAATAAGACCTAAATAGATTCAAGATAGAAACAAAGCACTAATTTTGACAGAACAAACAAGGAAAAGACCCAAATTCTCCATGTTTTAAAACATAAACTTCTTAATCCATGGATTAAACATCTATCTTTTGAATACAAAGGGCTCTTGAGCTTTGCATTGCTGGGAGAATGTAAAAGGGAAAATCTCAAGTTTTTTATTCTGCCTACCTTTCATAACACACCTGGGCACTCAGAACACAGGCTATTAGGATCTGACTCAGTATCACCTATGCTCATACTCCTCTGGATGTAAATAATATTCTTAAGAGGTTTGAATTTTGAGCTGATACAAAGATATGCAAAGACAGACCACATTTCAGTTAGAGGACATGGTGTATGCATTACCAGCTGTAGCTTTACCAAGTTTACTCTAGACCTATCTTATGAGGAAGTGCAAGTGATGACACACATCTGTGCAGCATGTCTAAGAAACAATTTTCCCTTCTCACCCGTGGAACTGTGGGACATTTTCAGTTGAACACGATTTATTTTCCATGCTGAAAGCTTTAGAGAAAGCACTAAAGTAAGGCCTCGGATGCAGGGACACTCCCTGCAGTGCTGCGATCCCCATGAGAACATAACACATTCAACCACAGGGTGCTCCTGCTACCAGCATGTCATAGCTGAAGCAAAGAGTGCATTGAATGCCTCTGAACTTCTCCACCCATGACAGTATCCAGAGAACTTGTGGATATTTTTTTTTTTTTAAAGTCATCACATGCAAGGCCCGCTACAAATTGTTTCTTCAGCTTTTCCAAGCATAAAGTAACTTGCAAAGCACAAGAGGCTTTGAAGTCAAAACTAAGTCATTCCTTGTGCATGTTTCTTGTTTCCTAAAGGTGTGACCATTCAGTAAAACAACTGAGCAATCAGTTCTTGGAAAAGAGTGACTGTCTCAATGTTAAATGGAAGGTTAAGAGGACACTGCTCAGAAGTGTGGAAAATGCTGTGTGGGACACTTCCCCATCCTTCCAGGAATAGAGTCACTCTGTCTTTCTTTTACACTGCTCCTACTATTTTAATATACTTGTAAAAGTGGACAACTTCCAAAACAATCCAATAGAGGTAAGAAACCCAAATATAAGACACAACAAAAATGGAACACATAAGAAAATTATTAAATTATCTCAAGTGACATTGGGAAAAGTTCATGAAAATATGAATATCATAAATAAAATTAGCAATAAATAGTTTATTTTTCATATGTTGTGTTTTTTCATCCAGAAGTTAGATGAAAAATATGCAAAAAGTCAATATATACTGCTGCTGACGTGTTAATAAAGAAAATGGTCTTGCCAGCATCAATACCTGTTGAGCAATTACAAATGCAAGAAATATTAATTAGAAACACACAGAAATTTTCCAGTATATTTCTGTAGCTGACATTGCATCCTCCTTTGTTAAGCAGATATAGCAGAATGATTCAACAAAAACAAGGGAGCCAGCAGTCTGCTGATTCATAGAGAAATTTAGTCAACTGGAGAAACTGAAGAATATTTTCAGTTCTAAAGGATTATATATATTAACTGGAACTACTAACCTAACAGGCTTTAAAAACAGTTGACATCAGACAGTGACAGTATGTCTTATTTCAAAACCTAAAATATTTTTGCTTTCCCATTTTATCTTCATCTTCTTTGCAATTAATTGTTCAGTCAAAACAAGAGCCTTTTTACTGAATTACTTGGCAGTTTATGATAGGCACACACATCAAGAAAAGACCCGCCACTTTAAATGTGAACTGTCTGCAGTGTTATAGTTTAATGCTACAGTACATTACATACAGTAAGGTGATGAAAGTCCAACTCAAAATGTGCATCATACACCACAAACAAGTGAACTGCAGTGTCTTCAGCTTCTAGTCCTGTGATGCTCAGATTTACAGAATGGTACTGGCACTCTTTGATTGTGCACTTAGAAAAGAAATTTCTCACAGTAAGTAAAATAGGAATTTTCTTGAACTGTAAGTAGAGAGTGAAATGGAAACCAAGAATTCTATTATTTGGAAAATAATCAATATTTTGTAGTGAATTTCCAGACATCCCTCCAGACAGTCTTCATCTGTTAGCACACATCTGTATTTACATCTTCTGCTAAATTCTTCATTCTGTTGGTAGTTTATGAGTTTCTCACAAACTTATTTCTCAACAAACACAACTGTACAATTAGCTACAACTTCTAGCCCAAGGATCTATGGAAGTGCAGAAGTATGTCCTTTAAAGAGTATCTACAAGGACAAGGGTTGAGTGTTTAGCTGATTAAAAAGATTAGCATACCTAAAAAAAATTATTTAGAGAAGAAACTATCTCATTTAATAAGTATGAAATCCTAAAATGAAAGCAAGCCCAAGGAAAGAAAATGATTGGAGAAGTATCGGTAAGACTTAATTTCTATGTTTTAGGACAAAGACTATACCGAAACAGATAGGTTATTCACAGCAAACAGAAGGCAATACTGTTTACTTTCTAAAAACAAGACAGTGTTAAGGGATTTAATCTTTATACTTCATTTCCCTCCTGATTGGACCATAATGGGGTTGCTATGGATTGTATCCAAGAAATCCTGGCATTCATCTTTTAGGGTCCTGGCCTATCCTATCTGCTATTAATCTGATGAGATTTGCACATTCTTTAATCAAGAACAGAAGATGTTCTGTGGAGTAGAAATCCCGTTTATGCACAAGCACCGGCTACTCTAGTCACAGTAAGACAGAATACAGAAGGAAAGAAAAACAATCCAGAATAGATATAGTATTTGGAATGCCTGCAATACAACTTTTGGCAAATAGGACAAACAAAAATTTTCTCAGACATCTAGTCCAAGCTTTAAAAGACTGGAGTAAAAGTGGTCTGGTACAAAGTCTCATGCTTCCCTATGTTGCACAGCTCAGGTGAAATTTGTAAGTCAGGTAAAATCCTTCTCATTTAGACAACTAAATAAGGATCACATTTATGGCAGAAATTGTGGAAAGATATCAACATACGTGGTCCAGGAAGAAGAGACTTAGGGCATAAAAAATAAGAGCTTTCTGTGCATTTATAGGGACTGCAACTAATATAGTGCTCCACGAATATGAACAATGAAGAGCCTGTGGTATAATTTGCTCCCAATAAAGTCTAGAGTCATAAAACTGTACAAAAAAGGACTGAGAGACTAAGATTAAAGCAGAAATAGGCATTATAGAAGTAAGTTTAATATGAAAAGCTTCTACAGACAATTCACAAGAATGTGCATATATATACATATATTAAAAAGATAATTCACTTATCTGTACTAAGACAGCTCTAGTGTAGTTTGGGTGACTGATTTGGGTAAATAATCTGGTATCATGGTCTTGAGGAACCAAAGCTCCATCAGTTTTTTCAAATGACAAGCTTTTTCCATCCACTCAAGATTAAGGGAGTAAAGAAATTTCACAAACATTAAACCCAGTATTTTTTTTCCTAAACTAAGAAATTATTATTGCCATTATTAATATTAGCATTTCTGATAATATTTTTTAGAACCAATCTAAATGACACTTGTAATTAGAATATATTTTATGTAGAAAATAAATTACCCTGGTTTTAAAATAATAGCTCACTGACAAAAACTATCACATAGAGTAGACTCTCATGCATAGACATATGAACAAATAGGAAACCACACTTCTCTGTAGGCTTTCTAAGTACGGTTTTTCTTGGAGTTATATAAAGACACAATGTAGGTTTGAAATAGCTGGACTGCATAATAGAAGTGGAGAGAGGGAGAAAAAAAGCACTCCTTCTTTAGCTATTGAATGCTACTTTTAGATTGGAATAAAATATCCCAAATTCCACATAACATAATTAGATCATAGACCAAAACAAAATTGGTATTTGTCTGCACACTTCTCAATTTTCATAAATCTTGGATTGTTTCTTTTTACTGCAGCCCAAGAAAAGGAGTGCTTGTATTAGATATAACTTGTTTCTTCTATCATACTGTGATTATGCTTAGAAAAATCGGTGCAAAGTTACATCATCAGTATAAGCAGGTAAATTACTCCATCAGTATTTATCATATTAACCAATACCACCTTTTTCTATCACTATGACATTTGCATACTTACTATTCCATTTTCCTTCAAAGTCATCTCTAATCTTTACAAGGCTAAATAAGTTTTCTGGTTATCTTTAAATTTTGAAACATGCAATATCCTTAATCCCACTTTCCAGCTCATTAATAAATACATTAAACAATAGTATTTAATGTACAGGTCAGGAGGAGACAGAAACGTTAACCTTTTGCCATGTTGAAAATTGACAATATACTCTAATATAGGCATACTATATCTTCTGTCTCTTGTTTCTAACTTATGATGGAACTTTAACTTTCATCTGGAACTATTCGGTTTTCTTAATCACTCTTGAAGGACTGCGTGGACAGTGTCAAAGGCTTTTTGAATGTCCTTTGAATCATCTCTTTTGGTCTCACTTTAAAAAAAAAACATTGTTTTTGAGGCATTTACAAATGTTTCCTGTAGACTGAAAATACTAGTGCCTTATTAGATGTGATGGAGGTGTGTGTGCTCTGCAATTTCAGCAAACTGAGGCCTCAGAAGAAGAGCATGGTTTGCCCCGTGAAAGGGCAGACTACGAAAAACAGCTGAATCAGTAATGCAGAAAAATCAATTACAGGGCCATATTTTTCCAGCTGGAATGAAGAACTTCAATGTTCATGGTAAATCACACAGGTGATGGAAGACTTGGAAGCAGTGGCAGCAGCAGTAACATGGGAATCACTGCAAGTGCACAAAGGCTCCCTGGGAGTCACTGCAAGTGCACAAAGGCTCCCACGATGCTGACCAGGACCATGCTGTCAGCATTGCTCAGACACTGAGGGAGATGATAGTCCTGTGTAAGACAAGATGACAGTGACAGACTGATAGGAAATACCTGTCATGACAGCAGGCAATATATGCGTCTAAGCTTTCTATACATAGACTGGAGAAGTCTGAATGACTGACTTGGAGGAGGATAATGAGGTACTTCACAGTCATTACAGGCAGCACAGGAGAAAGTACAATAGGGCTTATCTGAAAATCAAAAAGTAGAAAATTAATGGCACTTTTTTTTTTTCTACTTTATGAAGAATAATGGGTATCATGAAGTCAGACGGTGAAGGACTATAAAACTGAAAACAAACTGCCTGTATTTGGTGCTTTGAAGGGGAACTGGGGAAAGACACAGAGAGAGATGTTAGGAAAATCTTTGCAGAACACTGGGAGACATGAGACAAGATGACATTTGTCATGTGCTGAAAAGAGGCCAGTTGTGGTATCTGAAATGTGGAGAGTCTGCAAGAGAGTTTCAGCTCAGTGCACAACTTAAGAAGCTGTACCTTAGTATGGATGAGAAAGATAGGAAAGATACCTAAATTCCAGGTGTTTATGTTTCAATCTTAAGACAACTAACCTGCTGACAGAGTTGACAGTGATGAAGAAAAATTGTGAAATTGAAAAGTTTATTCCTGTTGGTCCTGAAGTTAATGTCTAAGCATACACAGGCTGGTATGAGGAAGATGGGGTGAGTTGTATCTGCATGGACTTTGGGTTTTTTGGTTGGTTGTGTGTAGGTTTGGTTTTTTGGGTATGTTTTTTAAAATTTTTTGTTTGGTTGGTTGCTTTGGGGTGTTTTTTTGTTTGGTTTGGTTTTTCGAATTTTTTTTTGTTTAGTGTTTTTACAGAGTAAATAGTATCTGGAGTGCAAATCACAATGATGATTAGAGTTCTCATTTATATCAGCTATAATGACACTTCTCTGATGAAAATGGCAAAGAAACATTTAGAAGGATAAAAATAAAACTAGGAAAGTGTAGGATGGAGCTGGGAGAAGAGAAACTCCCTACAATTACTGAGATTAGCACACCCACTGAGCTCACACACTGGCTAAGGGATGAAGAAATTAATGTCTGAGCAAAAGAAGACAATTAAAGAAAGGAGCAGCTTCAACTATGAAATTTTAAACAATTTTTCTGCTTTTATCATGAAATAAATTTCATTTTTTCATACTGCTTTTTGTGGCAATTCCCTTACCACAGCAGAAATAATTTAATTTTCTTAAAAATAAAAGAAGTCCAGCAGAAGGGTACAGTTGACAAAATCTGTTGCTATTTATTAGTGGCACTGCCAAATCAGCCAAAAAACTGAGTGATAAAAAGTGAGAGCACTTGCCATAGCCAAGAGCCTGTCCTTGGACACTTGCTGTGAAAAGCCAACTTCATTTGCAATGGGTGAACAGGTTATGCATAAAAGAAGACAGACTTTTTTTCTTGTCAGCTGCTCAGTATGAAGTGTTAGTTTCTCAGCAGACAACAGAAGTAAGTTGCCAGTGATCCTTGAAGCTAAAATTTCCCATTTGCAAGTACAGAGCAGAGCTGTTTAACCAGCACCATCTGAGAGAAATACCGCTTAAATGTCTCCAAAACAGTTACTGACATATGGAGTTTGATTATGGAGCTGGCAAGGTATTTGGTGAAACCTAAGGACTTTCACTTTTTTTGTAAACACATATTTAAATACCTATCAAACAGATTCTCTGCTTAGTAGTCAAGAAATACAGCAACTGTTGAGAACAGGAACTGAATTACACTTCTTTTTTGGAGAGTTAAGGACAATATGTATTTATTGCTTTGCCAGTGACATGTGATGATGTGAAAAATCTTTTTTTTTTTTTTTTTTTTTGGTGACTGCTATATTGTACTCAAAAATACTAAGATTTGGGTAATAATGGTGGGAATAGGTCCCAACAAATAAAAACTGACCAACAAGTCAATCAAGCCCATGGCAAAGCTCACGACTGTGCTAAACATAAACAAGAATTAATGACTTAATGAAAAGTATATTGTGCAGAATGCAGAGCTAATTTCAGAGTAAATGAAAATTCAAATGGCTCTAAAGCTTTCCAAGAATGAGCAAAAGTCTAGAGACAGAAACAAATAATCAGTATAAACCCATAAGTCCTTACTGCTATGTTTTTTAGATGTGGAAAGCAGTATCATTTAGGTAACTTAAAAAGGGTCTTGCAGATGTTGAAGAATCTGTGATTCATAAAATAACTGAGGAAAAGTCTAAATCCTATATAGATTAGGCTGTAGACTTTTTTTCCTGATTAATACTGGTTTTGTTTAATCTTACTACTTGTTATTGCTACTACTTCAGCACTATGTTTTGAACCAAATGCTAAGATTCTTGATATTTTATTGTAACAATCACTGCTTATTTTTAAATTAATTAATTATTTAATTTCAGTGTTTTAGCTGGCATTCTAAGCCATCTCTTAGATAAGAACTTATACTGTTTTCAGCCTATATTTTTCTAAAATCACCTTGCTTTCTTAACTCGTTGGGGAACCCTTTCAAAACAATAAATGGAGAAAGCAAGTAATCTCCCATCAAAGTACACAGAAGGCATGTGGCTCAACACATTCTTCTCCGTGCACTCTTAGCTATCAGCCTGTTCAGCAATATGGTTCCATGTCAACACAAAACTGAATATTAACTGAGCAAAGGCTACACATTATTACATTCCGTAAGTTTAAACTACATATAAGCAACTGATTTATCTTATATTAAAACAAAGCAAAAAAAGTGATTGAGTTTCATCCAGAAAAGCTATGGAAATTAACAACAGATGAAATGTAATATTCATTAAAACCATCACTATATTGAAATTTCTTCATTTTTAAAGAAATATTAAACTTATGAATATTTTAAATTTTAGAACAGCCAAGTCCCATTTACTCTTTTCACTATATATTGGACAGTATTTGTGTTTTATTAATTCACATTATGTGATTGACAGCACTAAGGCATGTTTGTACCACACAAGGATGTAGACAGGCTCAGATTCCTGTTTACAGCTGATATTGTAAGTTTAAGAAAAAAAGTTAATTTATATGAGAAAAGGTAGCCAGTCATCCTCACATCTCCCTTCTCCATTCTATATAGAATAGAGAATTCTATACTTTCTTCAGGTATTCTATAGAAATCTTCTATCAATAACATACCAAATGCTCCTTGTTAATCAGCTTCTATTAATTCATTGGTTTCCACAAAAATAAAAAGAAGGGGAAAATCCCAAACTGATACACAAGATATTTAGCCATAGATCATAATTTGAAAAGAAGAATAAAAATTTATTAAGTAACTAGTAAAACTAGTTATAATTTAGCAAGAAATATTTTTAGGTAAGGTTCTAATAATCAAAGTAATGTAGCTGTATACAAAAGACCAAAACATGAAAAAAATGTTCGTATTGGATACAAAAAAAATCTTCAGATGCTATAAATGGATAAAAATCACTGCTTGCTTGATATAAATTACATTGCTGACAATACAGTGCATTTGAGAGAAAAGAAATCACTTTGCCAACAAGCGATGATTTTTATTTGCAGCAGGAGGGAGAATGCCTCTGGAAAACCACTCCATTGAATTTTTTGTTGTTGCAGTCTATGCTTGAGCTGGCTGTTGAGGGGAAATGTTCTCAAATATTGTACTGACACAAAATGAAATGCTGACAAAAACTTGTGCACAGTGTGATATCCCTTACCTGAAGACAGATTGTGAGCTAACACAGAGGTGACATTTGAAATAATGGACTAGGTCGTCCCTGGATTTAAGAAGGCAGAATTAGAGAAACTGTGCTGATTTTTTCCACTAAACGGTTTGCTGAGGATCTTGTGCAAAAGCATTATCTAAGTTTACAGGACAAGAACACATATATGAAGTTTTTAAAAGTATCTCTCCTCTTGTTTCAGACTTCAAAGAAGACAATCTGCCCTCAAAAAGACTCAAAAAGCAGTGCCAGTTTATGAGGAAACAAAGCATGAGGAACGCTGTATGAAAAATATATTGTAGAACCTCAGAAACTTCACTTACCTTGTGATTTTTAAAAAGTTCCCTTTATATACATGCAAACGGTACTTCCTGAATTACATCTTATTTCTGCTTTGTAACACAGATATTGAAGGGACTTCATGTACATTTTCTACAGTCCAAAATGAGAAATCTCCTTTTTTAATGGAATTTCCCCTTCTACAAAAAAATTAACAAAACCAAAACTTTACAAAAAACCAAAACATGTAAAGAATGTCTCTAAGACTCTCAAGGAAGCTGCTTGTAATGTTAAATAAAAATATTCACAAGGCAAGGATATCTAGGCAAATCTTCTACCAAATAATAATAAGAAGAAAAAAATTCATGCTTTAAATGCTATCTTTAACCTCAGAGACATTCTTCACATGAACATCCACATTTTCTATTAAATTGCTACTTCTAGACAGTATGTAGTGTAGTATGATACTCTTAATCCACAATTCAGGACTGATAATCATTCTTGCCTTTGTACATTTCTAGGGATCTGTTGAAATGCTTGACTGCCTAAACTACAGTAATTTCCTTTATGCAGTTGTAAATTAAATTTTGTAGAAGTGGAGAGTGATTTAAAAAAATAAATTTCCTTTTAAGAAACTAAATACAGCAAAGAAAATTCAAGAGGTAGAGACATTTGTAGCTCTGCAGTTACACAGGGAGACAGAACAAAACAAGAAGTGACAATTTTACTATTGTATTATATGTACTTTCCTCACCCAAGCTGACATATAATGTAGGATATTTTACACAAACACAGAGCTCATGTTGTTTTTATTTTGGAATACTTCTTTGTCATCTTTCAAATATACCAATAAAAAACTTTGACTGATTTATAAATATTTTTCCCTGCTTATCCGTCACTTTCCTCAGAAAAACATAATTTGTTTACTTTATATTCTGTCAGTTCAAACAGTGCCAAAGTGACTAAGTCCAGTAAAATAAATAATATATTCCCTGGAAAAACCACATGACAAAAAATTAAACTTGAATAAAAGAAGCTGAAGGAATTAAAAGCAAACCAAACCACGTCCCCCTCCAAAAAAAATTCATTAGCAAGCATTGAAAAGAAAAAAAGATCAGAATTCTTGACAAAAACTTAGAGAATGTAGCAACTATAATTACTAATTATAATTACTAGCAATATTATACAATGCAATTGAAGTATATAAGTACAAAATTTGGGTTTAAAAGTACCTCTTTATCACTTAATGATTTACACATAGAAAGCCTTACTCTACCTAATATTTTTACAGATGGGGAACACCAAACTTGTAGCAGTCCATCAGAGATGCTGCAAATAATTATTTGGATTGTCTTACAATTTTCTAAATAGAAGTTCTCCTTTAGATGTTTTTTCATGCAGATTTTGGAAATGAGTATATAAAATTTCATTCCTAGTTTGATCTGTGCTTCACACATTTGTGTGGATGTTTATAAGGAGGTCCAGCAACTAGATATGCTGAGACTCTGAAGTTCTAAACCAAAACCAAACACAAGTCATTGCTTATTCACCACGTAGACCTTGTCTTTATGACCTGGTTATTCTTGATAGAGGTGAACAAGATCTTTCAAAGAGATGGCAATGATACCACCAAGGACTGTAATTTGAGCTGCAGTTTCTCTCCAATACAAATGAAACTAGTCCCTATTTCACAACACATTACACAGAGATAGTGGCTGAAATCAGGCTAACTACTTATACTGATGACATGTTTTTATGTAGTTTTCTTGAAATATGAGTAAAGGAATGAAAACTCATTATTCTTTTATTTAAAAAAAAAATTTTGTAATCTGAACTCTCCCTTACAGGTCCTAGAAAACAGAGCTGTTTAATTTCTGCATTTTCAAATGCAACTTGACAGTTAAAGAGCATATAATATTTTTTAAAAAATGCATATTTAGACAGGAAAAAAAAAGATAAATGGATCTGTCATGTAATTCCACATTTTTCTAGCAGCAATATATAAACCACGAGGTAGCTAAGCGAATACTGAGTTTGTTTATTTTCACATGTAAACTTCGTCCAATTGTTAAACTGACCAACTTCAGAGTTCCACCCTGCCATTGGATTCCTTTCAACTTAGTGTAGATCCTGAAGGATCATCAGTTTGGAAAGCTAATATGGGAAAGTACCAATGTTTGAAGAGCCTCTTTTCTACTTCACTATACAATAATAAAAAAACCCCAAATTTAAAAAGGTCAGCTATTATTTTCATTTGAACAGCAGTGCTAAATGTCAAAGTGGTTGGCATTAAGTAAGCTTGTAAAGTGACTATTTAAAGCACCCATGTATATGCCAGTATAAGCACTTGAGACAGATAATCTGAAAGAACAAAGTACTTGATTTAGTATGAAGACTTCTGAAAAAACCCTCCTTCAAGGATTCAGTTATAATCCCACAGATAGAATAATTAAATGCACTTCATGTGAAGTTGATCTGGCATTGATATACTCTTATACAAGGTGGCTTTGCACTCGAGTATTGTGCAAAAAAACAATTATTTGCCCTTAAATCATCTTCATGCATGAAGTAATGGCATTTCCATTTTACAGATGGAAAAACTGAATCACAGAATGGCTTGCTGAAAATTATTTGTCATAGTAGCAGTATAGGACAACAAAATTCAGAAGAGAAATCCAATTGGTAAGTATGTGGCTCTATGAGTGCTGAGCTGTTCAATTTCAGACAAGCAAAGTGAAAAAGGTAACAAACTTTAACGGTTAAAATATTTCAGGATATATGTATCTCCTTTGTACAAAAGTAAAGGGAATATTTATATATTAAAAACAGAGAGTATCTCAAGAGCTTGTTAAATCATCACTACTATGGATGTTGTAAGGGATTTAAGTTCTGCGCATCCAGTACAGCTTGCCAATACAAAACTGAAACAGAACTCAGATTTATTTAATGTAACTACAGACTGGAAACTGTAGGCCCAACCACTACTATCATAAATTCATTAACAGAAAAAACCCAAAAATTTCCCTTTTTTTTTTTCCTTCTTTTAAATACATACTGTGCTACACATCCATAAAATTCTGTTCTGTGGGTAAACAGACATGCATTGCAGTGCTAGAGTACAAATAATAAGCACCTTCAACTTCACTGGAACCTAAAGGAGCTGAAGGCTCTCATCTCCATGATAGATCGTGCCCTTTAGAACTATGTGAAGCAGCATGGTGGAAAAGATAATTGGAAAGCAAAGCAAGCCGTAAGAAATTCTGAGCACATTTACAAAGGGCAGGTACCTGCATTCTCCTCCTATTTGTATATTATTCTTTCTATGAGTACAGTATAATTCTACTGGTTTCTGCAATACTTGTAGCCAAAATAAAATGGTTATATCCAGATTGCTGCAAGGTATGGATGAAGATCAGAGACCATTTGCTTGAGATTAAGTGCTTCATGTGCTCTGGGCCTGCTTATCCTAACAGAGAGGATGGGAAGATGATAAAAATATTTTGTGACCCCAACATACTTAAATAAAAATAATCTACTCTAACTGGAATTTCATATCAGAAACTAGCAAACATATTTCCATCTAAATTATTTTGTCAACAGCATGGTAGTATCCTTGCTAACCTTATATGGCACCAGTGAATAATTAGATACACAGGGGTGTGACTCCAATTGAAGGTGTTGGCATTGTAGCACTCTGTGAAAATATTAACTATGAGGTTAACTCCAATTTTCTCTTCTTTAATTAAATGCACATGGTACTAATGAGGTAACCTACTGTTCCTTGATAGCACTAATTAGCTAAGAGGAGAGCACACTCTCACACTGCAATTTAAACCTAAAAATAAGGTTGAAATATGCTAATTGCAGGCAATTTAAACCAGTACAAGTTGTAGAACTAGTCATAATAAGGAAAACTGACTGTTTTACAGCTCTGCAGCTGTAACTTTGGTTAAAATCAAAACACCCCACATAATTTTAGAACAATTTGGCAAAATATCCACCAACCTCCTCAAAAATTGCTATTTAATTCAGAGTGTGCAATACAAATGAAAACAAAAAACTGTAATTTTATTTATCTAGAAAAAAATAAATAATGCTTATAAATATAATCAAAATCTGATGGAGTCTATGAAGAATGATATTCTTTTTTAAGCCTAACTTGTAGCCATTATTTTCCTAAACACTTCTCAGTTTCATCTGTAGAGATGTTGAGCAGCTGCAGCTTACACTGATATTGATGGAGTCCTGGATACTCAAGTCAAAGTCTGGCCTTAAAATTAAGACTCCTGAGTGGGGAACAAAAAGGAATAAGGGAACATGTTTTCTCAAGAGAAAGTAGATTTTAAAGAACAAATCTGTGGTTCTGTGTACAACTTTAAAGTGCGTGTTCTTTATATGGTAACAATGGTTCAGCTTAGCCAGTGAGTTGTAGATGAAGTTGCATAGCACATTAACTTGTAACTACTTTCAAATGTCTTGCTTTACAGCTTCAGCTGTTGAGTAAAGAGAAGATGGACAATCATTCTTTTGCTATAAAAGTAATTTTGCTGACTAAGGCAGGGAGGGACAGTGGCCTGAGCTTTGGCAGAGATAGATTACTTATTTTTTCTCCTTTACAGAAAAAGAGTTGCAATGCAAAGAAGATAAAAGGATTACAAGATAGTGATCCTTTAATAAGACAGAAATTGGAGATCTTAACTGAATATAGGTGCAGGAAAATCTTGAACTGGATGAAAATACCATCTCTTGCACAACCCAATGTTTCATCTTATTTTCTGAGTTGCTAAAAAAAAAAAAAAAACACTACAGAAAGTGCTAACAAACATGTTGTCATTCCAGAAAGAAATAAAATCTGTTTATGTGTATTTATAGATATGAATGCATGCTGTACATCTTTTAGTCAGCAGATTTCCATAAGGCATAATGAATTATCAATAAAAAGTATATAAGTTATCTAACTTTACATATTTTTTTTTTAATTTTAAGCAATTATATATGCTCATAGTTCATTTTTCAGGTGTTCAAAATTTAATTCCCCTTTAGGATTGTTAGATCAATGCTGTGGCGGGGTCTAGCTCACTAGTCAAGGAAGCTATGCTACACAAAGGTCCATGAAATGCCCATTTCACATTTCCTGAAGCATTATTACAACTGATAGATTTTAAGGACCAAAGCTATCATATACTACAAGAAAAGTGCAGGAGTAATCAAAAGTGTTACTAATGTCTCATTTGCCAGGTGATTCTTAGCAACATCAGAGAATCTGTTTAGTAATATTCATAGGTTACATGAGTGGATGGACTATTTTCAACTGCAAAGGACAGTAAAAGACCTAAAAGGGCCCTCACCAGGGCTGGGTATGAGATTCATCCTGATTCCAAGTCAGTGACTGATTTAATTCTGCACATGTGAGCAAGATTAATTAAATGATAATACAGATATTGAGGGAACTACCAGTCTGTGCACCTCAACTTATGCCATCTCTTGTCAATGTCAATTTCAAAAAGCAAGATGTCATCCCCTTCTGAATGAAAAATTTCTCTCCAAGAGAAAACAAACACTATGACCTGTGCATGTAAACAGCAATGGTCCTGACTTAGGCAAGTACAATTATATAAATGGGATGCAGATATGCTGAGATCTAGTCCTACTTACATGATTTGCTGTGTGGCCCAGGAAATTGTTGATATTCCACACACAAGAAGTGTTAAAAGGATATTAGTGATGAGTGTTACTAGAAGGCTATTATTTGCTCATGTATTCAGGTTTTTTTTTCCCTAATCTCGAAAGACCTCCCTTAGAACTCTGTGAGAACTTAATAGAGCCAAGATGGCTTGAGCCATCTGTTTTAAAGAAGTCTCTAGAAGGGTGAAAGAATCACACAGTTCCCCAATACACACAGTATTTGTGCAGCAATGTCCAAGTTGCATCTTTATTTCTGAGACAGAAGTATAACTATGATGAGTTCTAGTGATACTGGAAAGTACCCATATTGCATAGCATGAATGACATTTCTGCATGCAAACATCTCCAACAACAACCAGTCAAGTGGAAGTAAAAACTTTTCTAACTGCAAAGATAATTAGCCCCACAGTAACATCCTACTGAAATGATGCATATAATTCAAATCAATTAGAAAAGGAGGTTGCTGTTTTATCTGGTTCACAGTTGTACTGTAAAGTGATAGAGCCAAGCTAACCCTAAAGAAAAGCTTTACCATTTTCAGCACACATAATGAAGTTCCTGCAAATCTTTTCTTTCTTAAATAGTTTGTATTCCATTAAGAGCGTTCTAATAAGTGAATGAAAGATTTCATAGGAAGCTAACAGGCTGTGAAGCAAACAGTTACTAGTTAAGCACCATGGAAATGAATGCAATTTTAAATAATTTGCTACAGGATGAAGCCACCTCTTAAACATAGAGTTATTCTCCTTCTTGAGGGATGCTTTAGAAGGACATACCTCTCATGAAATAAGAATTGTTTTCTTTAACCTTCTTGCACCTACCTTTTAGGCTGTTCACACAAGTTACCAAGTTGAGCTTTGATGATAATAAATAGTAAGAAATTTGATGCTATTGGGTTCTGCACTGAATCCAGTAACTATAGATTTTGCTTTTTCTTCTGAAACATATCCAGAAATCAAAACTAAATTTTCTTTGTGTTCTTGCCATAAATAGGGAACCTCACCTGAGTCATGGCCATAGGAATCAGAAAAGCAGGCCTTGTTCTAAACTCGTTTGCCCAGTAGTCAGCTGCTGGCCCCTGCTTCCTGAGACACATAGATTTTCTCAACTGTTTGGCCCAGATTCCCAGTCCAAAGCATCCCACACAGTGCATAAACCTCAGTTTCAAATATGTGACTTACCTCACCGACAGCATATGTAAAATTGTCTTGTATATGCAGACAAATACAAACCCCAAGTACCTAGTGTTTTCTTTTAACAGAATATAAATTACTATTAATCCACATTATATGCAAGAGATATAATGAAGAAAATACACTAACATATAGATTTATAGGGCTGTTTGATTTTTATACTGGGTAACTTTGTTAACTAGGTCCGTCCTACAAGAAAATAAAAAGTTCCCATCATTTCTTCATTTCGGCCATCCTTTGATACTAAATCTCTGATCTAAAAATAGCGCAAAACTCAGCTATCATTTATATATCTATGCATACTAGCAAAATGAGGTAAATAATGTTTAAAAATGTATATTTAACTCAGAGACCAAGTTTATGATTGTTTAAATAGAATTAGTCTTGCAAAATAAAATCCTTTTTAAACACGTTTTCTCTACAATATATACTTTTTAAAGATTTAAAGTGAATGAGGCCTAAAGTCCTTGAAGATTTGTAAATATACAGTAAATGGTTGAAGGAGATAAAAAGTTGTGTTACTAAAGGATTATGTGAAGTCAAAAAAGAAAAAAGAAAAAAGAAATATTAGTTCATTAGTTCTTTGAGTCAGATTTTAAAACTGCACCATGTGCATATTTTTCTAAAGAAGACAAAGCAGATTACAATATGTTTATACAATATATATAAAATAAATTACTACACAAGAAAATGTCACATTTTAGAAATGTTTCACCATATGCTGGAAATTTCTCCTTTACAAGCTCATTATCCAATAGTAGCTCTCAAGAATAAAGCTCATTTACATCTAAAATAAGAGTATGGTCTACTCTTTAAAGGCACAGTGATAAACACACCAATTTGACAATTACATTAATATGAATATTTGCGTAGTCGCCCGTCTACACCTGTTCTTAATTTGAAACAGCTGCAGAACAAATCACATCACATAATCTGGATATGCCACTGAGTCACATAAACACACCAACCTTTCTCATCAAGTCTTTTTTCCCTCTGCTTGTATGTTTGTTTTGAATTTACACGAACGCACAGAAAAAAGATTTTTGGTTGGACAATTTATATTCATCAGTGATAACATATAGAGGATAAATTGCCTTTTTGTTGTTTTGTTTTGTTTTGTTTTACTCTGTTTCCTATAACAACGAGCATTTAATCTCCATGACTAGATAAACAGCACAGGTACTCAATATTTTACAGCTTATTGTATGAGATACATTTCCTGTGAAATATGTTAAAAACATGTACAGTCATCACCCAGAGCAATAAAAGTGTACCAATGAAATCCTTATGGCTCTTAGAAAAATAGGACTGAATGGTCACTTCAGCTCCTTGCAAAATCAGTGCTTTCCACTATTTGAAAACTCTGTTTTGTACCAGCAGCATAAAAAGAACAACAAAATCACAGTTGAATGATAATTCAAAATGACAGTTCACACTAAAGACACATTCTTCTACATGTATGCTGCTCCTTTTTGATATACAAACAAGAAATAATTGAGTAATTTAGGACATTGACTCTGTTCCTATGCATTCTGACTGTCATTAGGCCCCATTCTGTAATGTTAAACCCATTCAAACTGAAAGAAAGATGAGGGAAAGGCAGCACATGTGGGAAATAACTGAATACATCACACATGCTTGATAGAGCAATGATGGTGAAGGATAATGCCAAATGCAAAATGCTCAATATTAATACTATTTCTAAATTCTTTTTCAATGAATAATCAGCAGCACAGACATACAACCCATTCTGTTCTTTCCACAACTTTCTCGGAAAAGTAACCCATTACAGGGCCTGTGTTGCTTATGAGGGTGTTGCCTTCAACCTCTAAACTAATGATTTTATTAAAAGCAGATGAGACTCTTCTGTGTTTTAGAACAAGTATTTAGAATTGGATATCCTTTTGGACTGGGATCCATCATCAAATACTGCTAAGGATCTACAATCCTTAGCACCAAAATAAGTATAAACTGGAGGGCAGGTCTGAACAATCTCAGCCATTTTAACACTGAAACATCACCCAGATGCAGGAGTTTTGTAACAGAAAACCAACTCCTCTGGTGACTATCAAAAACGTAAAAATTTTTATGTTAAAGCTATATTGTAAAAGAGATAACATTGTATGTTATGATGATTCTTTCAGTGCAGAAAAGAGCATGGCATCTGCCTTAAGCTGCTACATCAAGGAGAGTTAGCAATGCTTTTCCAGTTCTAGACTAATAGAACAAACGTGGGGATTTTAACTGTCAGCAATTGGGAACTGCAGCAAAGACCAATGACAACCAGTCTGGACAACATGTAGGACCACTGTAAGCTGTCATCAGAAATGAAAATGGGTGAAGAATTAAACAATTGATTTTGAGAAAAAGATGTATATTTAATTTAACACTAAGCTATCATTTAGCTGTAAAACAAATAAAAAGGAAAAGATATTTTGTGAAAGAGAGACATTTCTGCAATGTGAAGCAGAGGCCAAGCTGCATAACTCCTGAGAATAATGTATTTTGATTCAGATGCTGGTGCTTTCTAGGTGACTTAGCAGGACTTCGGACTGGGAAATTTCTTCCTATTCTTTTTTTCCACTAAATATTTAGCTTCTCCAGGCTAGAAAGAAATAAAACAAATTCCATATTTTATCATCATTTATAGGTTGACTGGATGAGATACTGCATCAACCTTTGCTGAGCATAGTTCTAAGCACACTAAGAAACATCTCTGAAGTTGAGTCAAATGACTCAGAAACTGTGCTGATGGAGCAGAAGAAAATGCAAGCATTCACTGTTGCCTGTGGTCCTACCCAACCAGACAGACATGTCAACTAATATTTGTATCTTGAGACACCATACGTGTCACACAAAACTTACAAAAGAGAATAAGAAAGATCAAAGTTAAACAGCTTGTGCACATTAAACTAATGTTTGCACATCCATACCCGGGTAGGGAAGAAAAGCACCAACTGATGTTAAACATTACTAGAAACCAGGATTCTGCTAAAGAACAAATAATAAAGTCAAAAATCTCATCAAATGTATTTTAAAATAATTCTACCAATGTAATTACATGTAGAAGCTGGATAACATGCCCAACAATATTGCAAATCTTTTAACATTAGATTACAAAACCTGATATGAACATCAAATGATGCAACATGATGCTTACATCAATTTGTTCATCCATCCTCATTTCAAATGCAAAGCTGTACTGTGATTTTAAAACTCAGAAAATTCTTGAAAGCAATCACTGTGGAGTTTGGTACACACACTTTTTTATGAAGGGTATAAAAGCAGCCACTCTTCTTGATGAGGTCTTCAGTTCTCTTCATATTTTTTCACAATGATAAACACTCTTATCAAAGGAAGCATGGGATGGATGATTACACTAGGGAGAGTTGATCAGCAGAAAAACTAGCACAATCTTTTATCTAAAATTAGCCTCAATGTAAGAGATGTAAATCATAAATTGCCTCCCAGGACTAAGATCATACCCTAATCTTTCATACATGTCTTAGGCTTAAGGTGAGCTATCTTATCATAACTATATCAAGTACTTTGCCTCTCTTGGATCTCTCAGAGAATCATAGACATTAATCTTAGAAAAAATGAAACACAAAATATTTTTTTAATTACCACCACCTCCTAATACAATTTCATTGTTGGTTTTGTCAGACCCAGAAGAAAATCAGAGGGAATACAATTGCTCTCAGTGACACCAAACATACGGAAGATTTACACTGAACACTTAGCTTTCAAATGTATATCTGATATTTTAATTAGGAAAACAGTATACCCAGAAACACACAAAGTATCTAAAATACAACAAAAATGCCTCAATTTCATATTGAAATAAATATTCTCTCAAGCTAAGTCTCTGTTCTGTCACTAAGTTATTCTTTGTTACATTCTTTTAGTACTTACTTAAGTTCCTACAAAATTGAAATTTAGCTTATTTCAGAATGGGACAGTCAACAACAGAATTTCCTTTTTCCTATTTTCATAGCACCAATTTATATGAGATTATATGTGGACTGTAGCCCACAATAAAGTTAAACTTAGGTTTATAACTTACCTTGATATTGTGTTTCATAGTTGTTTTCACCAACCTAATGGTAGATGATAGACTGACATCAAAAGAATGGAACCTACTTAAAGAATTGTGTTGCAGAGACTTTTTAAAATGTTTCCATTTTCTTCTAAGGAATTCAGGCACCCTTTCTCTCCTTTTCATTGACTGGGCTATTTGTATGCAAACTGAAGACAAAAAGGGGAAAATCCCATTTCCTTACAGTGGGAGAGACACTGAAGTTTTCTATGTAGGATGAGGAATCTGAAGGTCTGGGTTTCACTGACTGCGTGGCCAAAGCCGTAACATAGATACAAACTCATGGAAGTGCCGTGGAACTTCCAATGGAACTGAGGTACTACCTTTCTCTTTTTGAATGCCCCTTTTTAATCACCTTCCGAGCATGACACACATTGATCATCTGATTCCCTCTGTGGTGTTAGGAAGTGGCTATGTAGCTTGAAATCATTTGAAGGCCCAACTATTTTCCTTGAGCTTAATCATGTAAATCCAATCTTTTCACTATCATGGAAAGTAATTATGATTATTAAAATGCATACTGCATCATCCTGATACCAGCATTGGGTCACAAAGAGAATTGTTCATTAAGAGGTTGAACTGGGAAAGTTTAGATAATTTTAGGGGTTTCCATCTTAAAAGCATGACAAAAAGCAGTTGTGAGAATTCTAACAGAATATGGTTTGTGAAATGTGAAATTTGCTCGTGAAACCAGACTGTTCTTGGAGGGAAGTCAAGTCCACTTGAATGGTCAAAAGCACATCATCAGAAAGAAAACATATTGGCTTCTGGATATTGCTTGAAAAGACAGAAGAATGGCAAACTGAATTACATTAAATTATTATTTAGTCTACTGGACTGCTTTTAACAGTGGTCAATACTCAGTGCCCAAAGAGAACAAGCACAGTAGCAGACAAATATTGAGATGTGTTCCCAAACTTGGATATATGTTGCTTGAAAACCTACATCATTCTTTCAGCTTAATTTCATGTCTTTTACTCCACAAACAAGAGAAAAATTAGATCCTGTGGACCCTCAGAAGAACTAGACGAGCTGGAGGGCTGACAAAAGAGCAGAGGTACTTTCGTCTCTGTATGGATCACATCTCCTTCTTCTTTACTAAAGAATATTCAAAACTTAAGCAATGGATTTTGGTATTCCCTAAAAAAGTGTGATTAATTATACCTATTCCTCACACTCACACAGTTGGGCATGAAATACAGCCAGAGATGTACAAGTATAAACTAGCTGCCTGCTGTTCAGTCCCACTTTAATGGGTACATCGATGATGCCTGTCTCTGTGGGTCTCTGCAGTTCTTTTTCCCTCCTTGCACTCTGATAGTAGTGCCCAAATGCACTACTCTGTATATGTCTGAATGCTCTCTGTATATCTGATCCACACTGAAATTGTGTACAGTTAATAATACAAGTAGAAACAAATCTCTAACACAGAGCTTTCGTAACTACAGTAGTAAGAATAATGAAAATAAAAGTTTCATCCTAACAATGAGACTAATACTGAAGATGATGTTTAATACATTTTAAGTTTCAAACCAGTGGATTTTTCACCATGGACTTCTAGTCTAGCCAAGTGCCTCGACCAGTATTCGTCAAAACCAACAGTTTCTCACTGTTTTTCTATAGCAGAGAAAGCACATAAATTATGATTCTATAAAATATACCCTTCCTGTGTGCAACATATTTAAAACTAATAATTAATAGTGAAACTAAAAAAGTTTATAATGAAATGAAATGAATGAAAATCACAACAATAAGTATCCCAGAATGAAAAGAGGAAGAAGAATGTATTCACCATCTTTGTGGCACCATTCCAAAGGCACTGTACTAATGATGTGTAATCACCAAGGAAAAGACAAGGAAAATATAAAATGATCTGCAGGGTGAAACAAAGGTTTTCAAAATCTTTTTAGAATTTCTGCTGTCAGTTTTACAGGGGAGGGAAAAGTGACTAAAATAACAAGGATTCTTCTCTGAGAAGGGAATCTGCTTATGCTTTCTCCTAAAATCTTTGCCCTTCACAGAGGTTTAATTGAGAACCAGTTTTGTGTAAATCATGTGGTGCAGCAGCATCTCGGATACGTTAGATCTCACCTTAACTACAAGAAGGGGTCCAGTATGGCTATCACTAAAATTACATAGAGCCTTCACTTGAAAAAGTTAAATTATTCCAAATATAATAAAACTATTATCAAATTATTTTGTGAGTTTTCATTACACTGGAACTTGTTTTAAAGATGATGCCATTACTGCATTCAAACCTTTCTAAAAGCATTTCTAGCAACTTACTATATAGTAAAAAAAAAAATACAGTAAATCAAACAAATTTAGATAAATACTTTATCTTATCTTATCTTTATCCAACTCCTATAACCAATTGGCAGGTTTTACTATTTCAATTTATCTTTGCACTGTTACCAAAATCCCAGAGGATTAGGAAATCAGTCTTTACAGCTGCTGATACATCTCTGGATGCATTTTAGGACACTATTATTAAAGCTATTACAGCTGATACAATTGCACTTATGTTTCTTAACTACAAATATTCTAAAGAATAATACATGAAGTTGTAATTATTTGCTTCTAGAGGCATGACTGAAGTATTATCATATCCCACCCAGCCTAATTACAATGATTGAATACTCACTCAAAGAACTCTAACCAAGTATTCCCCATCCAGAAAAAAAAAAAACATTTTAAAAATTCCAGACTAAACAATTTTTCTGGTTGCTAAATTAGCATGACTTTTCTTAATGTGAAAAAGAGCCCTCTCTCTTAATCTTGACTCTGAGACTTATTGGGTCATAGTATATGCGAGACCTTAAAATTGTTGCAATAATAATGATCTCATAAGTGGGTTGTTAGACTAACTCATTTTATTTTCAGGTACTAGGAGACAATCATCTCAACACTATAAACACTCTAAAACATTCTGAAAGTGGGTATCTTTGGAAAAAAAAATATTTTACAACTTGATTGTGTTTTTTAAATAAATTCTGTCTCTTGTTCCAGTGTATTTATTGCCATGAAAAGCAAATTAATTTTAGAATGAATGCCTTCCTATTATAAATATCCATATTTATTAATTCAGTAGTATTTCTTACAAGTCTTACTGATAATTATGAAGTCAATACATTTTTATATCTAACAGTCTGAAAAAGTCCAGACTATATTATTTATGGGAAAGCTACAGCTACTTAGATTATGCTCATAGAAATGCTTTATTGCAATCTAAGAGGTGAACATTAAAATATCCAAAATGGTCATACACTGAAAGTGAATTTAAACAGATGAAATGTTGTGGATTTAGGATGCTACCTGAATTTTACTAAATGACAGTTACTATCTACTCTTCAGTCTTTTCTATTCATAAAACAGGACATAAGTATGCCGAAAATAAAAATTATTTCTGAAAAAATAATTAACTATCATTTTCTTTAGGGTGTTTTAGGCAAATTGTGTAACTTTAAGAAGGCATTAAAATCCTTTAGAATAGCTTCAATGAGTCTTTACCTTTTTTTAAGAAAACAGCAACAACAAAGAATACCTCAACACTTTACGACTACAAGAGACTTTCTGAGTTTTACTTTTTGTTTCATTACTCAAATTCACATCATGCAAATCCCCTTTTTATTTGCTGAGCTGTAACTTTAAGCAGGCAAAATGTATGGGTGGTGGCTATTGGTTCCAGTGCTTCTACTAGAACAGTGATCCAGAACTCTTTTCTGTGCATAGTGGAAAACTCTCTTTTCTATAGGTTATTCTTGCTTACCTCAGTTGCATGTTACCATATTTAAAGCTCTTTTAAAGAAATATGACAGATATTTCTTCGTTCCTAACATTTGCTTTTTGATCCAAACTGCAGAGACCAATCCCAGCGTTTCATCCTGCATTCACTTTTTCTGGAGGAACCTTTCTGGTACTTTTATAGCATAAAAATGTATCCAGAATTTACTCAACCTCATTGTAGGTGCATAGCAAGCATGCCAAGCTATCAGCTGCAATAAGAACAGTGGGATGCCTTCCCTCCATGGATATTCAGGGCACTGGCACTAGAACCCTGAATCTTCTGCTGGAGTACATTTCTAATATACCAATAATCCACCAGAATCTTCCAGAAGAACCTATATGGAGTACATTTCTAATATACCAATAATTCACCAGAAATTAGGTGGATTGCATATCTCCGTTATTCCAGATGATATCTCAAAGATCTCTTTTAAAACTGAAATTTAATATTTCCCTTTTTTGGGAAACTTGGAAACACAGTTTTAAATTTAAGATAATATCTTGTTTTTCTCACATTTGTTATATCTCTTGGTCATTCGTGGTCATACAGTGACAAAAACACTGAGCTTCTCTTTTTCATTTAGGTGATGGACATAAGACAAATAAAATATATTTTCTCTCTTAAGCACATGACCATATTTTTTGCTGTCTTTTCAAACATTTATTAGAATTTGCTTTCTAAATTAAATTTTTGAAATATATCAATCCTGTTCAACCGCCCAGCTCTCTTGTAAAGCCTATCTTCCTGTTTTGTTTTTCATGGGTGAAATACATATTCCCTGTTGCCAAGAAAGGCTTGGCATTTGGCATTTTTTCTTTCTTACCCGGAGTATGGGTTCAGCCATTTCTAATCAAGAGATATTTTTCTGCATACACCAATATCAATCATAATTTGCCTCTGAACTTGCCTTATCCCCTTCAGATACTCTGCCCTCAAAGTGAGGATTTTCATGGTGTCTTACTCTGTTCTTAAAACAGAAAAATTTATTGTTTTGCCTATGATTTCACTCTTAATCTTCTATTAAGAAATACTTTACTTCAATTTGGAAATTTGATTATTCCTCAGCATCAAGTCCACAGCTATCTGTGCACTAAATTACATCTGTATCAATTTAGAAATCACTTCTGCAAGTACAGAGTTGATTTTGATATTTTTTTTCCTCACATGGTGGGTTACTGTATTAGTTCTCCTCAATACTGTGGAAGCTGTCTTTCCTATTAGACAGAAAATATATTTATTGAATAAATGGATTTACTGTGAACACTTGTGGGAAAATCTCATTCTTCATTTATACTTCAAGTTCTTGGTAAGATCCTTGAAGCATATCGATGTTGCTGAAACACTGTACAGTCCCTTTTGTACATATTATTATTATACAATTGCTTTTCAAAGCTTCACATAATCAAGTAGGAAAGCAAGTGAAGTAGTGTTTAGTAAATTTTTCACCATTAATTCTATTTCATAAGACCTTCATCTGTCTGTCTCAAGAAAATATTAGAAGCATAAGAAGGAGTAAAAAGACCTAGAACATCAAAGTGGCAATTGTTGACAACCTCCTTCCACAATAGGATGGGCTGATATGATTTCCCACCTCACTGTGTGATTGCTTTTTCATCTGCACACATACTCACATGCTTTTTTTCTGTAGCATTACTGCATACTGTGTGATCATTTGGATAATTTTAACACTTTTTAACACAATTTTGCATGTAGACATCCCAAGTGATGGAAAACTAAAATTAACACCTATGTTCATCTTGGCATACATTCAGATTCGTGATTAGCTAGCTCCTCACACTCCCAGTAAAGTCAACTTGCTTGGTAAAACAACTGGACAACTATGATATCACAAAATTATGTCTAACGATTAGAAAATGACAAAAAAAGAATTAAATTCACAAAACAAAATTAATCTGAAAAGTATGTGAAGAAATCAGTTCAAGG
Organism: Toxostoma redivivum; assembly: GCA_013397375.1. Lineage (NCBI taxonomy): Eukaryota > Metazoa > Chordata > Aves > Passeriformes > Mimidae > Toxostoma > Toxostoma redivivum. Next base: position 285,713 of record VXBI01002354.1, on the reverse strand, counting down.
AATGCTATGAATGGCTATAGAGAGAAACTGAAATTTAATGTGCGAATTTGCATATGCTAACTGAAAAACCTTCATTGTTTAGTCACAGAACTTTGGTTTCGTCCAAAAGTATTCTTGACTTTATAATTGATGAAAGGAAAAACTTTGGCTGGGAAAAAAAAATAAAAAATATTTTTTCCTTAATAATGAATTAACTAGAAACAATTCTGAAATATCTACCCCCATCTAGAGCATTCATAGAATATTTTGTTTAGTTGCTTTTCCTGCTTTGGTAATTTCTAACTTGACGTACACTACTGTGTTTTTCAAATTCAAGAGTATCAGGAGAGCCTTTCTTGAGTAGTGCGATCCTAAACTGGCATAATTAGGGCCCCGCCTGGGAGCAGACCCTTTAATAGAGCTGCACACTGAGTGGGGAACCATTCACACTTTGCCTCTCAGCTCTTCATGAGCTTTTCTGGGCAGTGAGCCAGCTGGTAAGAGAATGAGGCTGATCCAACCTGTTGCAAGAGCCTGGAGAAGAGGCTCAAGGGAAGCGGCACCTCCCAGCTGTGCAGTGGAACCACTCACAGCCCCAAGAGGAGCAGGCGCAGCCCTGCGTGGTGGCTGCGCTGGAGGGACTGCAGGGGGACAGAGCTTTCCAGCTGCTCGAGGAGGCAAATCAACTTCTCAGTGGTGCTTGGGGATTCCTATAGGTCAGGATATAAAACACAGCGCACTCATCCCATACACAGCATTATTTCCTGGTGTCAGACAGGCTGCAGATCCTACTGTGAGGGAAAGATGAGTTTGCTGGGCTGCCATGTTCACACATGCTGCTGTGAACACGCCTAGACACTGTCTCTGAAGGTTTGTCTTTCTGAATCTGAATGAAGAACTGGACTGTGTGTTCTCCCTCTACTCCTAGTTCTCTAGAAGTACCAGAATCAACAAGCGAGAAAGGGGGAAAAGAAATACATTCCAGTGATGTCGGTGATAATTCCTGGACAGTCATAGTAACAGATTGATACATCAGATGCTGCACAGACATGTGTTCAACATTAAAATGCCTTTTGAAATCCCTGATCACATAATAATCCTAATTAGTATTCTGCACATTCAATACCTGTAAACAGAACTTGCATAATACCTCCTTCATCTGAATCCAAAATATTTTATAATATTGCAACAATGTTGTCAGGATAAAGAGGTGATGTCTGCATCAGCTAGTTGTCCCTGGGTTTTTTTTCCTCTGTTATATACAGATGAATATATTATGCGATAACTTCTGTTAGAAAACTTCTAGTTAAAATTTTCCCATGTTACAAAGATCACACATAAGGTTAGCTGGAATATTTTATACTCTTGAAAACAACAATAAGAGATAACACCTCAGGCTGATGCATATATACTTTAAACTAAAAAGGAAACCATACTAACCAGTGCCCCTTTCTTAGTAGATGTTTGCTTTTAATACTGGAAATTTTCAAGAGTATAATGTGAAAATGTAAAGTAAATCTGTTATTAGAAGGTTTTACAGCAAGATGGAACATGATGCAAAATACAGGTTTTCATGAAAAGGTTGCAAAGACAGGACATAAGTCTTTGAAGCGAGTTCTATCCAAATAAATAAGAACTTCCCAGCAAGTTTGTGATACTAACACTTCCACTGTAAATTAAAGAAATAATGTCCTGGTTTTTGTCTTTATTATTGTATTTTTACCCCTTCCTTAATGGAATTCCTGTTTCCTACACCATATAATCTTGGACATGGATATTTCTCCTTTCCCTTCCCCCTACACCTTATGCAAAAATAACTCCTTGCCTTCTTTCCATCTCTTGGGGTTATCCTTGTCTTTAGAGTGGGTATTACGGATGCAAATTTCTGCACGTCAGAGGATAACTGCATATTCCTCCGAATAGACTTACAAGGGAAAATGGGACTTATGATTTTCCAGCAGCTATCTTCCAAATTTAATTTACCCCAAGCCTCAATGTTTGCTTATATGTAGGCCACACATTTCCTCTAGAATTATACTCGAGAGGGAGAAAGACTGTTTATCACTACTCTCCTCTTACACTACATATTATGCATTTGCATCTTTTTACATCAGTGTTTTCTACCATGTACAAAATCCTACTTCTTATGCTCAGAAACATGTATTAGGTAAATAGAAATATGCAACATGCAGTTTATGAAAAAATAGTTTTAAATCAGTTAGATTTATTTCTATTTTTGTTCAAAGTAATGCAAAGAAAAATCTCTAAGTTACAACCATTACAAGGTTGTTTTTTTTTCTGTTTTTAAAATGGCACTTTTTGACTGACATTAAGCATGCACGGTTGAAGTCAAAGTGCATTAAATCAGAGGATATAATTTAAAAGCAGTGGGGTTTGCATCTTTTTTCCCACATCCCCCATTTCTTATCTCTCATCAACTCTTTATATATGTTTTAAAAAGTAACTAAAGGTTACAATATTAATGATATATTTGCTTATTTATTATGTGCAATTTTAAACTCAGGCCTATATGAAGATCCAAAGGGAGATGACCAAACTAGGAGAGAGTAAAGCAAGGATAGTAGGTTAAAAGAGACTATGAGTATCTTTTCATGCTAAATTTCTGCATTTTGAGTGTCTTAAAAAAAAAAGGTGGTTCTGATGTTATGCACCAATGAAATAAAAATTAAATAATTAAGTGCATACTTTTCCCAAATTTTATCAAATTATTACACTTCAGTGAAGTGCTTATGCTAAATAAACAAAGCTTAACATAACAACTCAACACTCCATACAGCATGATATTTATACAACTGGCTTGGTATACACTGAGCTTAACCCTTTGATTCCAGGAGTCATGATTTCATGACATGCCATCCTCTTACAGAATACATTAGTACTGATGTTGAAACAACAAATCACCTAGCCTAAAGGAAAAAAACAACTAAATATTTCATTGTAGATATATTAAACTATGGGGCTGAAGATAATTATCTATTTATTCTAATTGACATAATGTTCATAGTCTGACTCTATCAAAATAAACTACTCCTTTAGAGACATTAATGGGAATAGAAACAACTAGGCAAACAAATAGGATTACAACTGTGCAAATCACCATGTATGCAGACAACGGTATGTGTATCATGGAGAGATTAGTCTAAGCAGAGAAACTGTCTACCTGGAAGGGAAATAAAATTGAAATGCTGTACACCAATACCCACCCAATGGCAGAAAATTGACAGCATTTACCTTTGGGTTATGCTTGTGCTCTCACAGTTCTTGAAGAGCTCCAAGTTTCACTCATGACTGTAAATGTAACATGAAAATAAAACTGCCAGTATTAAAACTCAAGCTAGATTATACCAGGTTCTTCAGTGGCTCTAAGGACAGTGACTTTCTGCCCCAGGAAAATGAACTACATGTTCTAAGAGCCAAGGTGACATTTTTCCCCCTTATGCCTACCATGGAAATTTGGTGATAGGGAGAGAATCCTTGAAAGCAATTAGTAAGCTTCACCATGGATTACCATTATAACAAATTCTACAGAAAAGAAAAATATTCTGAAATAAAAAATGGTACTATAAAAATCTTAACCTTTCTAGAGCAATATTTTACTGGATGCACTGTAAAATAGTAAATGCTATTATCTCATCATATGCAGGTTAACATTACCCTCAACTCTCATCACAAACCCTCCATAGCTGTTTTGCAATATGTCATTAATCAATGTATGTGCTGATTGGATCCATTCAATTGGTGCATCAGTGTAATGAATGGCATATATAAACATGTTTCAAATACATTTATTCGGATATCTATACATGAAAGTAAAATCACTACCACAATTGGTACTCAAGCTTGTCAAAAGGGATGTTTTTCTTCTTCTGTTTTACATAAGACATGCTAATGGTTATGCCATCTGCAGTGTGAAACCCAGACAAATGTAAATCAAAGTAATAGTAGATCAAGACAAGCGTCTATCTAAACCTGTAATTTTTGCAGGTATTCTGTTAACTTGCAATCTAAATATAGGCCTCCTGTCCCTGAAAATATAGGGTAACTACTAGTTAAAGGTAACTTTTGCCTTAGAAACTAAAACAAGAACTTCTGTACTTTTACGATAGATCACACAGCTAGTGATATATTTTAAAGGTTTTTCATGAGGATACAAAAGACATTCAAATTATTCTAGGAAAATTTCAGCAGTTCCCCTAAAGACATCCCCTCAGTAAAGCACAGCAGAACATGATGACTTACCCAACACCCTCTTTTTGCAAAGCTGAGGACACAAATTTGAAGGTTTCTTCAATCAGCTTTCAACTTGCTGATTAGCTAATAGGTGCTGTAAGTCACTAAGATACTTGACGCATATGAAATAACAGAGAGAACATACATAAAAACACCATATGCTACTTTCCACCAGAAAAGATGGCCACTAAAATAAATACTAGTTTTTTCCTCTCTTTGGCTCATGGAGCAAACTAGAAAGCACAAGATGCACAGCAAGGCTTAGCAAATAGCAGCATTTTCTTGCAGATGTGTGAGCTTGTTTTAACAGTTTTATTGCATTTTTACTAGATTTATAAATCTGTTTCAACATATTGACAGTTGCCAGATTAGTAAATTCCTGTGAAATGGAGAAAATTATATATGCATACATTTGAAAGTTTTTTTAAAATATTGGGAGAAATCTGTTTTCTTAATCACGAACACAAATACAATTATTTTTGCCTTATAACCCTCACTTTTGTCTTATACCTTGTACAAATTCAGCAATTTCTACTGCTAGAAGGTTTTAGCTAAAGTTACCATTAAGTCTGGAATAAGAAAATTATGCTGTACAATTTTATGACAGTATTTGGTCAACCATGCAACATGATGATCAAAATATGAATTTCCACTACATGATGAACAATGGACAGTAAGCGACAGAAATAGAAAAGCTCAAAGGACTCACATCCAAAACCTTTATACATCCTTTTCACTAAAAAGGAAAATTAAAATGTAGTTTGTGCTCATACCTAAATTTACATGGTATTTGATACATACAACCGAAGTGTGGGAGCAAATTCCATTTTTCCTCTCCTTTAGAAATGAACCAAATGAAGTGTTCAAGGCCAGTAAGAGACACTGTACACACTGATAATGGAAGAAAAAGTTGCAAACATAAGCAATAATCTATGCTTTAGGGAGCATGTAACAATTCTGAAAATAAAATTATTTCCTGGATTTTCTTCTTTCTGCCTCTCAAGCATGATTCATGACATGCTGACTCCTCCTGGGAAACAAGTGATACAACACCAACACATGAACCCCTAGCATTTAAAGGGCATCAGGACAGGGTTAGTGTTTTGAGAACTTGAAAGCACAAGACTCCTTCTCTTCATCTCATCATCCTCTGGGTTCTGTGCATGACTATCTTTTGCATCCAAACCTGGTTTTCTATTATTTCACCAATGACTACCACAAACAGTGCACCTCCAGACTTCTTTAACCTTGAAAAGAAAGTTTGTAAATGGGTGGAGAATGGGAAAGTCAGTAGCTCCAGGGCTGTTCTGGTTTAAAAGGTGGAGGATTAAAGTAAGAACAAATTTGGAAAACATATACTGGAAAAATACCACTATTTATGCCTGTTTCATATACTTTCCTTATTGCCTGGTGTTGGACAATTTAGTGAGAGAACATAGGGCTAGATGGATCCTGTACACTCCTTGTACAACCCATGTTACCTTTCAGAATGAGGAGCTAGCAGAATGAAGTACTTTCACAATATTCATCAAATCAATCATTTTCATGGTTCAACCCTTCAAGGTCACTAATTCCACTTTAAAACTTAAAAAAAACCCATATAGTTCATAAGCTTCTACCTTTATGGCTACTCTACTTATGTGCCTTCAGTACAAAAGATACTTGATACAGAGCAAAAGTGATTTTGCATTTACAAAGCAAAGTCAAGGGTGAAGAGTAGAAAGTTGAGAGGGTCCCAGGGCTCAGCCTCAGCCAGGACTGGACTACAACTACAGTATGGCAGGATACTATCATGTCATGTTTTCCTTTTTTCCATTTTCTTTAGTCATATTCCTAAACTCCTGTTTTGTTCCAAGCAAATAAAACCTTAAATGTAGATTTGAAGAGAGCTGATCAGCAATGTGGACCTGTTTGCTGTGTCCAACATTGCTCCACCCCGTTTCACAAAGAAAGGGAGACAGTGTGGATCACATTCAGAAACTGCAGAAGTGAACAAATTTTACAACATTTCCCTGGTGGGGAAAAAAAATACATTCTAGTGCCTGGGGTTCTCCATTATGCATGACAAAAACTAAAAATGAGATAAAAACACCCTACTCCATTAGAAAACAGGGGAAGTCCTGAGAGAATAAATGCTCACCCAGAAAAACAGATGTGAGGAATAGATTGGTAGGATTTATATTTTTTTAAAAATTTCCTGAACAAAATAAAATTGTCTGCAACAAAATGTAATTCAGCAGTTAAGCACCCATATTTGGTCTATATACAAGAGGGAACAAGTTTTGTCAGCAGAATGCAATTTGATCTGGAACTCTGCATTAGGAATAAATGAATTAATACTTCATAAAAATACCACACTGATAAAATTTTCCAAGAATAAAACTCTATTTATGTTTTCACTAATGCATTTAAAATAACTATTCAATAGCAGAACTTCTGTTTACCCATTCAGAAACTGAAGTCCTACAACATCCTAATGTGATATTTCATTACGTATGTTTTTTTCAGAAACAGCTTTCATGTGCTTGTGTTGGTAAGTGTCTGAACACTTCTCTGTCACTTAGATATAGTACCTGTGAGGTATTTAGCTTTTCTTTTTTTTTTTTCCCCGTCGGATACTGTTTTGCTCCTAGTGTTAACATGTTTTTACAATTTAAATCACATATGTATAAAAATCACATACCAATTTTGTAACATGTCTATAAAGAATTAATGTACCACAGTTACTGAACTCAGACCTTTTAAGCATGTACAGCCACAAAAAGCTTTTGTATCCTACAGTGAATTTTTTCTGTGCAGTCAGCAGCAAGAAGCCTGTAACCTGCAGCATGTGAATATGCACATACACAGCATTAGAGGACAGGATTGACAAACACCCCTCACGTGTGAGTGAGCACGGCACTCTTCCCTGAGATTAAGGTCCCAAAATCAAGGAGACTTTACTAACCTGCAGCGGTCTCTGTTTCTCACTGCCCTTAGGAGATTTCAGTCCACTTGTCTGTTGCTGTAAAAGCAGCTGCCTTGCTGCCTGGAGTGCCTAAAAGT
>VXBI01002354.1:220143-278378 GCA_013397375.1 Toxostoma redivivum | reverse complement strand
AAAAAAAAAAAAAGTAAATAAATTTGACCAATTCCTAGAAAGAAATCAGTTACTCATTGCTAATGTAAGGTAAAAGTCCAATTGAACAAACAAAATCCCCTCCTATTCGATTTGTATTTGCTAGATTTCAGACTTCAGGGTTTTTTTTTTTAACTTGAAACGTTAAAAAAATATTCTGAAAGTACATATATAAGACATCACTAGAATTTATGGATGTACATGAAATCCTGCAGGAAATAAAGTTAATTTGTTTGAAGTGCTTGAAGAGGAAAAATCATAAACTGCATCAATAGCCTCATTTCCACAAGGAACTTGTCTTTGAGTGTTCAACTAAAATGCCCACTCCCTTGCAAATTATCATTCAATTTGCATTTTCGTATTACAATTTGAAGTAAAAGCAAGTAGACTTCAAGTGTTACCAGAAGCTGTAATTAAATTTGACAAATCAACATCAGATTATCTTGAAAGTGAATTAATAAGGATATTCATTGAAGATTAAAAACACTTTTTGTACTTACAATTCAAGGAGAAACCTCTCCTTTGACAAAAAAAAAGAGTGCAGTTTTAATGCCAAATAAAAATGAGTGGTTTTAATTTGCATTCTGAGGAAAATCAGAGAACAAAGAAATTATTACTCAACCAACCAGATCAGGCTCAGGGATGACAGTATCCCAATCAAAATAGAAGATGTTTTCATTTATTTTACGTTTTCATTCCAACTCAGCCAAATACAGTTAAACATATGAAATGTAAACAAACATTCCACTTACCCGAAGAATGCTAATCTATATTATTTTTCCCTAAAAAACTATTTTTTAAATGTCAAGTGTTATAAAGTGGTACTTATTTAGAAATTAAAAAAAAAAACAACAACGAAATAAACCAAAAAACCTGATTCAAAACATTTCCACTGAAACTACCTGGAGAACTCATTTTTTTCCCCTTAGAAAAATCAGCTCAATAAATAGCAGTTACAGCTTTACAATACATCACACTATTATTTCTGTTATTAAAACCTACTGTAGGTGGAATGTACTGCAATAAATGCCATTTGATCAATGTTCCCTAAAATAATAAAGATTCTCAACTGATAAAGAAAGGTACAATTTTGATTAGACTCAAATGAGCTGGTTTTTAAGATAGTTTCTAGTATCCATGACAACAGTTGCTTTGACAAGATGTGCATATGGCATTACACTGCCAGCTGGTGTGAACAATGTTTGAACTACTGCATTGAGATGCTGAGCAAACAGAAAAAGTTGCCACGTCTTAACCCTCAGGGAAGGCAGTCATCCCCTGATCAATTATGAAAAGACAGAGAGAGGGCTGCTACAGTCTGGCTCCAAGCAAGTTTTCCGAGAAGGCAGGCAGACATAGAAAACCAAAGTAAACAAAGTGAATGCACTAGTACCATCTCCTAACAACATTGATTCGTCTCCCCATAGAAGGCCCTGGTACAAAGTTTGCAGAGCAGACTTTTAACATTTGGAGACATTCCCACAACAACCCCTTTATTGTTTCATCAAATTCTCAAGTAATTACAGGTCAGCTTTACAAAGACTATACATTCCTCTGAACCTAAGCAATGAGACGCACAGAACTATCTTCTCTCCGCTAAAAATAAACAAAAGTTAACATATTTAAAAGTGCACTTGAAATATTTTGTTACCAAGGAACCACTGGGTACATGATCTCTCGGCACTCACAGTTCTTGAGCATATCCTACAGGACAGTCCTTCTCTGCCTGAGATCAGAGTTAAATGTATCTGTTGATTTCAAGGGCACCAGGATTTGGTCCCAACTTCTTGCAGTGTTTTAAGCAAAAGCAGATTACAAGTGCGAACAGAAGATCTGTGGCAAATTTATATTTCTTAATCTATAGTGGTCTCCAAAAGGAAAACTTCAATGGAAGCAAGAGAACTAACTGCACTCCTGAATTCATGAGAGACTATAGAGGAAAACTAACCTCACCACTTGGGATAATACTGCCAGGAGAATGAGAGAAGAGATCTGGAGTAAGAGGAAATGGAAAAAAATATAAAGACAATAATCTTTTCTTTTTGGCAGTTGCAGAAACCCTAATCTTCCTTCCAGCAGCAAAGCCCTCACATCAATACAATAAAACAAGCAAGTAAGCATCCAGTAAAGCTGTAAATTTACAGTACTTGAAAATTAGAGAATTATAGTCTGCTGTAGCTTAGATTTAATCTAGACAGTATGATTTCAAATTGTGGCTAGCATACTCCCGTGGAATGAGCCTAAGAAAGTATGACTTCCTACAGTTAACTACAAAAAGAGTAACACTTCATGAAAAAGCAAGGCAGCACAACAGGATATGCTTGCATAAAAGGCTCTACTACTTAAACTATTTTGATTCATATGTGCTGGTTGGGAATATCTCTAAAGGAGTAAAGGCTTATCTTTTAATACAGAATGTCTTATAAATGATGACTACCTGAATACTTCAGTGATCTTATTGTGGCAGTTTAGATTATTGTAAACACAGGAGATAGAAGAAGAACAGAAAACAATTTCAAGAGATCAGAGATGATTTAAAACTCATAAGGAGAAATCACTGTCAGCCTTTGTTCTTAGAGCAGTCATCATATGATATTTTTTTCTCCCAATATGCTGCTTAACTTTACATTTTGCTACAAGGTAAACAACCTCCCAGAAACACTGTTAATTTCAAAGCCTTATTACTGACATTATTTGTAAGTGAAGATCATGATACTATAAAATATTAGTTCTAAAAATTCATTTGCTGCTATTAAATCTTTGCAAAACAAATTGACAACTTGATAGTATCTTACAAAATTCGTAATTTAACATCTGCACTTCCAATAAACACCTATCCCATGTATCATTTATAGTATTCTCTGACAATAACTCGTGATCTAAAAGCAATGTAATGAAGAGAAAATAACAGACGCTTATAAATATGGCAGATCCAATTTATTTTGAGTCCCACCTCAAGTTAAGTGCAGAAAGAACAGATTCTAGGGCAGTCAAAATTATATCCAGTTTCTAATAACACTTGTTTCAAATTTAGTAGGAACTTTTCCTTAATTATCTAAATTAGTGAAATTATTAAAAAATTTCAATGTAGACAAAAGCAATAAAAAGAACTGAGAATTAGAAATTATTTTAATTGCATAAATGAAAATCATTATAATGCTTTAAGTAATGGCTATATAGGAAGGAAAATTTGGGCATATGGTTTCCAGAACTCACTGTGTCTTCTAGTAAAATATTTATTGGGAACACTATTTCTTAATATTTACTACGAAGCTTTGGCATAGCTAAAACATAAGCAGAACAGAAATGAAAATAATTGTATATAACTCACACTATTGAAGTTGATAAATTGCAGTAGATTTTGCTGTTTGTTGGCAATATTACTAGGAGATATAACTCCTTTAGTTTTGTATTCCAAACCCTTCTATTTGATGTGAGCAAGATTCAAAATTATTTTTAAAGTTTTACTATTTTAATAAAGTGAAAGCTGTCACCTAAAGACGATAAACTTATTACTTTGGTTTTTAAAAATTAAATATATGTGTATTTTTAGGAAACAGATGTCACTCATATCCTTCCTTTAAAACCAGGAATGTTTAACCTATCAGCCTGTTGCATTTGAGACATTAAAATGAAAAATGACATCTATGCCCATTAATATCGTCAATGTATAAACAGCACAGCGTGACACATTCTTGAGAGCTGAAGGCTACAAAATCTCTCTGAAACATAAATAACAAAGCACTCAGAAGGATATTTGATGTTGATATTCATCTCTGAGAAAAACACTGCTGCCTGGGCTTCTTATGAAAATAGATGCAGCCCAAATGGATCTCCTGTAATTGGTTTCAGATAGCGAGGTCAAAAGAAATATGATACAAGAAACTATTATGTGGAACAGGCGAAACAAGAATGTTTATACAGGCACTCCCTATTTATACTGACAAGAGGTGTATACTCTGCAGATAACCAAAACCAAAACACTTGCCAGAAGTCAACCAGACTATTTTCTTTTCTAATTCTGAATCCCTATTTTGTTTTTTCAAATGACTGCATACTCTAACATTCCTGGTGAACGTCAAATAAGTTTCTGAATGTGTAAGTTTCCAAATGGCTGAATATGTCAAACGAGAGTCATCTTGCTGGTAGCACTATGCAACCGAAACGTATCAACATGCTAAGCTGGATTTAAGGCCAAAGACTGCTCCACACTGGTTGAATAACAAGTTAACCAAATGATTACATAGCTACATTTATTATAAAAAAACACTTCAGGAGAACCTCTGACCCTTTATAACCTGCTCAGGGCCTATTCTCTGGTTGGCTCCCAACAAGAATCGCAGAACTACCCACAGTTGTACAAAACCCGCACAAGACAGTGACTGAAATACAACAGTGTTCAACCCTTCCTAACAGCACTCAAATGATATTGCTAAACATTTGTCTCTCACTGATTGTGTTTGCCCAGAAAGTTCTCTAATGAATATCAGAGTCAGTCAGTACAGCAGTTTATAATCTTTCTAAATGGATTAGCAAAGCAGCCAGCACTATTCAAAGAATCTTGAATTTAAGAAGATCCAGCTCCTTTCCAGCAGTAGTCTCTCCAGAAGCCTCAATAGAGAAGGCAAACTCCCATTTTCCCCAGTAAACTACACTCTTTTTTCTCTAAGACACACAAAGAAAATTGAGGACAAATCTGCCACACTGCAAAGCCCAACTGTATGTAACAGAAATCCACATAACTTGTCTGATTTTACCTATGATAGACTGAACAATTTTTACAGTGTTTGCCTACAGAAGCAGACCAGAGAAATGAGGCTACTGGCACCTATCTCAAAGAATATATTAGCTAAAAAACCTAGATGTTCCCTAGGAAGGAATTCACTCAATTAACCCAACACCAGACTATGCCAATACTCAAACAGAAAAAAGGTTTTTCTGTCTTCTGAATCTAGATTAGGGTGTCTTGCCTAGTAGTAGAACACAAACCTGGAAGAGATGAAAATGTCTGAAACGCTATTATGCTCCAGAAGAAGAGGCAATAGTCTTTGACACTGTATTACAATCCCAAGTACTCCTAGACAGAAGGACAAGAAGTGGGAGTGCCCACAAATCCAGTAGTAAGCCCAACACTACAGGGTGGAATTAAGTGAACATTGAATATGTTTGAAAACATTTACTACATTAACAGTACAGGAATTTGTGCAAATGATTGTCTGGCTCTTGGATCCCCAGGCTGCCCAGCTTTTCCAAGGCTGGGAAAATTCTCTATTTGTTCAGGACAGCCACTCTTCATGCCTGGGGAATTTCAAAATAGCAGAGCACACTGAGGATTGGAGGCAAGTAGGGAAAGATGTTCTGGATCAGAGTTTAACTTACATACTCACATTCCTCAAGTGCTTCAGTTCAGAAAGCAAAAGAATATCTCTGGATATGGCTCTCGTTTCCTTGGACTAAAAGCACTTTGCTGCTGGTTGGTTGGTTGGTTGGTTGGTTGGTGGCAGGGGTGATGGTGTGTGTGTATTTTGCTCTCTTAGGCTGATACTGCCAGTGTCAGAATACTGAGGCTCTGATTTTGATTCAGAGTTGTGGTCTTCCCTGCAAAACAAATGCCACTAGAAGAAATGATCCTCAATCTACCTGAGCTTCTGTTCTATCCTGATGTAATCCAGGATTAATTCTCAATTGAAGATAAAAAGTAACAGTAATAAAGTGATAAATGCAACATGAAGTCTTATAATGCTGTTTAATAAAAGGAAATTAATCACATAATTGTCATAAACCTATTTTCAAACAGCAATCTATCAGAGAGAAATTATGCATCTGTAGTTATTGACCTTTCATTTCACCATGACTGATTTGTAATTAGACTAGTTTTGTGAAAAATAATAGTTAATTATCAGATTTTTTTTATTCTAATTGTTTTGGCTTTTTTTTGTTGTTGTTGTTTGATTAGTTTTTTGGTGATTTTTTGTTGTTGTTTAAGGGGGGGTTTTTTGTTGGGCTTTTTTTTTTAGTGTCTTCCTTTTTTTTGCCTGTGTGAAGGATGCTAAATAAATACAGGGCACTAGTAATTAGCAGTTTACATACTTCATTTTATAAAGCAAATTTACCTTCTCTCCCTATAACCAAATTTAATAGATTCTAAAGACTTTTGCAAAAACAACTCTAATTTTCTCTGCCCATTATTTGGCTGACCAAGAATTAGAAACAAAACAGCCATAACAGTTACATGCTTCAACTCCTGGCAACATTAGCAGGAATGTCTTCCCTGTAGACATAGTCTGCACTGGTCATTAGTGCACCTTGTCAGACCATGCATAACATGGTGCCTGACAGCAAATCCAAATGCTTTCTCCAAAGCTCACATCAGCTGAAGAATGCAAATGTCAAGGGTTAGGAGAGATGGGGGCTCACAACACCAAAGTTGTGCTCGAACCTGACAATCTCCTTTCTTTCATCCCACATGCCTGAACTTAACTTTCCTTTTGTACACACAGAAGCAAACAACCTACCTTACGTCTTTCCTTCTCCTTACATTACACAGTGACTAATTGAATTTATGAAATTTTAAAAAACAAAAAAAATCAGTGCACACATAAAAAAAGCAATCCAAGCTCACAAATATTCTGATACTGCTATATTCTTCCATGGGGTGTGATTTTTAAAAGATTGGGACATGTAATAGCGAAACAGGGGAGTTAATCTCTTAATTCTACATGAAAATAATGTGGTAGTGGTGACATGTACCAGATTTCCATATGAAAACTGGTGTGATTACTTCCAATTAAAATCTCCTATCTGATATATAAAAGCTATTTAAGTGTGCAGGCAAAGAAGAGCAATGAATATAGGTATCCCATGTGTGAAGCCAGAAATAAAAAAAAAATCTTTAAAATTATTGTAAATATATATAATATTATGTTTATATGGTAGAAAGCATACATAGGATTTGAAAGCATTAAGCAAAAAAGTCCTTTCAAGTCTGTCCATTGCGGACATTCCCTTATTGGCTGTGAAGTCTACTTTCAATTACAGCAGTCAAAAACAAAATAGTGTTGACTTAGAATAATAGATGATTTGATAATTTATAAATAAGAAAGGAACTGATGCAAGTTAAATTAAGCGTGGTCCCATGTGTATTAAGATCAAAATATGGAGCAAATTTGGGAGTGGAAAGAAACAAAGTATCAAAGGAAGCACTGTAACTGTTAGAAGGCTGTTAGAAGGCAATAGTTTTAACTGCTAGAAATCTGAGAGGAAATTTTAAAATTAAAGACAATGAATTAATCATGGAGATTATTAATCAAATTATTAACAAATAATCATCATCAAGATATAAACTAAACCAAGAAGTGAGGCAGATGCAAACCAGACAGAAGCATGCACTCCTTTTGTTCTGGCCAACAGCAAGATTCCCAGAATAGAGCCTCAAGTTTGAGAGGACAGATGTGAGGACTGATTAGTTTTGTTCAGTAAAACAGAGAGGTAAAATAACTTGAAGAACAAATGCCAAAACGATTTTACCCTAAAATAGCCCTTGCCATTTAGAAGTCAGAATGAAATACATCTATCTTTACAACTTATTTTCAATTAAATTACATTCTGCACTCACTGGTAAAGGAGTGCTGACACAAAGTATCAGAAGCATGGATTCCTCATCCGGATACCCTCCTTGCAAGCCAGTAACCAAAACTACCCATCAAAGAAAATGAATCTATATAGTACCAAAATCAAATAAAATTACAGTAATTGTACTAATCAAACTCTCTGAGCCAATCCAACTGTGAGAAATTACATATCTGTTGAAGAGCTGCTGATTGAAAGGGCTACAAATATTTGAATGATAACAATTTGATTTACCACTGCCCTTACACATCCATATCCAGAGGAATGAGTGAGACTGTAACCATGAAAGGAAATATTATCAAGATGGTCATATCAGGCTTTTAGTGTATAGGAGGAAGGCACAAAAGCCATTGTTGAAATATTAATATTGTAATATTAATATTAATATTTAAATAATAATTGATTATTAGTGGATAAGGAAAAGGTTATGACTGGGTTTCATGTTTGAAATTATAAATTTAAAGGGTGTTTTAAGTAGTTTTAATAGTTCTAATTCCTGACTTTTAGTTCTTACAAGAGCATAATTTAAAGAAACCTTAAATTTAATACATATAGCTGTGATGAAAACCATGCATTGAAGACATAAAAAAAAATCCTGTCATATTATTATGATAAAAGCAACTGGGATATAGAAATAGAAGTGTCATATACAAAACTGGTATTTTCTTTACTTTTCTCAACCTTCTAAAGACTCAGTTAGTGAAACGTACCCAGCTTGGGACACAATGGTTCAAAGAGGTGGACCGTTTTACCAGAAACCAGGTAAGAATGGTAATAACGATGTCAATGAGAAAATCCAACATATTAGATAGCAGAAGTCTGATCATAAAACCCTAAAGCAGTAAAAGTCATCAGCAAGTTTTTGCACAGAACAAATTAATTGTATTCCATGGGAAGGACAAGCAAAAACAGCCTTAAACTGAATCCAGGGAGATTTAATTTAATTTAAGAAGAAACTTTCCAAAGGTAGAGTAGTGGAGGAGTACAATAAATTGTGTACATGCTGCAAAATCATTACTGCTCAACCTGTTCAAGAAGAATCTTAAGGAACACCTAAGAACACCAATTCTGCTCCGGGACACAGAAGATCTTTAGAAGTGTTGCACAGCCCTGTTTTATATGATTGTGTGGCTCCTGTGAAAGCATGCCAAGTTCAGATTACTGTGATGTCTAACACCTTGCTACATTTCAAATAACACCATGTTCTCATAAACTGAATATCATGGAGCTCCAGCATGGTTTGTTTCCATGGTGAGCTAACAGCAGAGATCAGCAAGAGTTGCTCTTCGGAATTTTCTGACCTTACATGACCACTTTTGTGTTTATGAGACTATCCTTGAAATTTTGGACTGAACAGAGAAATAGTGTATACACAACAGGAGATGGCTTAGAAATAAATGCTCTGTGCCATAACCACAGTCAGAGCCCTGATCAGGATTCTTGTGTCCTCACGTCCAAGTATGGGCACAACAGTAGCAGGAAAAAAGATTTTCTTGCTATTTCAATTCTTAATAGAAACAACAGAGATGGGGCTGAAATGGAGAACTAATAAGAGGAGAGAAAGATAAGGCAAGAATGAGGGTCCAAAGCACCACTAGATCAGCTTAAGTTAGACATCTCCACAAATAAAAAAAAAAGCAAAAACAAACTGAACCTTTTTTGGTCACATTTTTAATTAACTAATTCAATCCGAAGTCACTATGCAATCTCTGCCACATTAAAAATCAGTCTATATTGCTAGGCTAAATCACTTTAACTGAACTCCTACTGCACATTTTTTTTTTCTCATGGATATTTTTGTGATACTTTCTAAAACTTCAGTTAACATAAACTAAACTATTCATATAATAGGAACATATTCAATAAAAGATTGATTAGGGGAAGAAACAATAAACCTGAATGCAAACAGGCAGTATAACAATAGCCATTTTCTTTGCAATCTTTCAAAGTTTTTGAGAAACTGTATTTTGGAGAGAGAAGTGGAGTTTGGTCTACAGTTAAAAAAACAAACCAGTAAAAACTTGTCTTGTTATGAGATAAAGAAGTGAATTATGCAAATAGTAGTCCTTCTCTAGATACTAAACTTATCAGTGGAGGCATTGGGCAATAGCTTTGAATATGCTAAAAACAAAAGGTCTGATCTAAACTCCTTGGAATAATTCTGAGCATTAAAATCTGGTACTAAGTATGGAGAGTGAGACATCAGAGGAACCTTTGTTCCATGATCACAAATTGGTTTCTATGTTTATATAAAATGTGTGTTATCCGCGCTTGTGGTCTACTCTGACCTGCTTGAATTATTAAATTTTCAGATTTTCTCTTGGACTGCTTGTCTATCTTTTAACTTTTCGTGATGATCTAGCAGGCACAGTCCAACACACAGACCTCTGTTCTCTGAAGAATACCAATCTTCAGGTTCTTGCTGTAGTTGGCAAATGAATTGTATGTTTTGAAGGGTAGCCTTAACAGTCAGTGTAGACAGTGCTACTGAGAAAGCATTCTCCACTTCGGGGACTTTTAAGAGTGAAGATTATAAAAAGAGTGAAATGACAAAGAGCTTTAATTTTAAGCTAAAATGCAAGTACAAAGAGACAGGCAAATGTCCTCGGGCTCCTCATCCCAGTTTCAGTCCTTGTGAGGACATCTAGTAGGAAGTATATTCTTTATGATTAGAAACTTGCAGGGATGAAAAAGAAAAGACCTGAAGCTATTAAAATTGTTTTGCAGAAGAGGAATAAAGACATTTTGCAATTCCCAGGGCATTTAGGTGCTGGAGAACTGATAGCAACTGTGCAAGGAATTCCCAAGTAATATGCATGAACCATGCAACAGGTTAAGCATTTGAATTGAAAGGTAGATGTTTCTATCACACTTCATCAAGCTCACCCAGGAAAAAATTATCCTTTTTATACTGCCTTGACATCTACAGTAATCTTCCTAAACAGCAAGCTAATCAAGGAATTATAATCGTAAATATGCTCAGGGGCATTATCACCTTTAAAAGCATTTGCAAAAGCAGACACACCCAGTTATGTTGGTGCCAAACACATGTAATACTTCACATTGGTTAAAGTCTCTTCTGGCATCAGACTGTAAAAACTTCTTCTGAACCATACGGCATATATTACATAATCACTATCACTAACATGTACATAAGAAAAAAGCACTGGCAACCTAGTGCATGATCAAAATATGTTGGAAATTAAGTTTATATCTAAATTTTACTCCATATATTGCTTAAACTATTCTTGCTTTACATAAATCAAAACTTAATAATTAGCTTTTATTTTTTCAGTTCTCTGTCATGTCATCAATTTACTATTATCTAAGTTCAGTCACTAGTCTTCTCTTCTAAAAACACTCCTCTTTACACATTGCAGAGTTCAGATTTCATGTCCTAGAAGTATTTTCCAGATTCTCCTTTCTATAATACCTTATTTTTCTTTCTTGATACATTTTAAACCTCAGCAAACTGTAACTATATTGCCTTTTAATTTAATTTACTAGGCAAGATGCAGTGCATCTTCTCTGTGAACATTTATCTATCTTACTAGATCATCACTCCTTCATATGAGTTTCAAGTATCACACAAAACATGGATCTATTCCTGACTAAATATGGCAACACTAGTACAGTGTTATAATCTACAGTGAACTTTGACTTAGCTGTTATTTTAAAAATTTAATGTCATCTATTAGAGATGGATTTTTTTTATTTTGCAGGATAAAATGTAGATAATTTAATCTCTAAGATTTGGGGAAAAAATTCATGACCGACATCATAGTATTCCTGTATTTTTAGTCAGAAGGCCTTGCCTTGTATGAGAAAGCCTTCTGGATAATGCCGATTCGTCTACTGCAATTCCCAGGGCTCTTCTTGTGCCATAGGACAGTGGACTGAAGAATAAAAACAGGAGAGAAACTATTTCATGTGAGGACTTTGGGATGGCTTTGAAATACTTTCTGGAGCACAGTTTATGGCATAAGGCTTATGCTGCTACCTGAAGAAAGAGCTGTGGCCAGCAGGTGAAACAATCTTTGATTTTAGATGAATGCCAGAGGTTCTCACCCTCTTCTCCAGCAATCCCCAGTTTCATTAATAACACTAAGACATGAACTCTGCAAGTGCTTTCATCTGTAGAGTTACAAAAAATATAGGGAGTGCATTACTGAAAAAGGTATGATGACAGTATCACTTCTACCAACTCTCTCCGGCTTCACCTACACTGAAAACTGGAGAGTGACTGAGAATGTGATTTTCTGCACCAGCAAGCTCTGGGCATGCATTTTTTACCTGTGCTGACCCACACTTTCTCAATCTCTGCCCTGGCACAGCTCTGCAGTCAGACTTTTCCAAGGACCAATTTGACTACGGAATTGGGTACAGCTATCCCAATTTTGGGGCCTAAAATGCTTATTAGCTCACATGTGTCTCCTCTGGGTCAACTGCTCAGTTTAGTATCCATGGTCTAGGAACCATGTTTCATTTACTAGTGAAGATCATGGCAATGTGCTCAGAACAGTTGAGCCATATGTTGTTCTGGAGCCTCTCTTGGCAGAAGCAGCCAGGTTGTGATTTTGGGATGGCTTGTGAGAGAGTCTAAGAACTTTAATTTCATATCTGAACAGGCTGGAAAAAAATAGTCAGAAACAAGAGCAGACACTCCAGGGTGGGGAAATCAAGACTCCTGTTATTCTGAACTGCTGCATCCTGAACCTCCCATGGTGTATCTGCTGATAAGTTTTAAGTACCAGTTTTATATGGACACCTTATGCATCTGGGATGAGCTCTACTGATGAAAGTAAAAATTTTGACAATAGCCACTGTTTTATGAAAAACCTTCATTTCTTTCATCAAAGAAGCAGTGGCAAAAAACCAAAAGCATCCAAAGCATGTTTCCAGAGTCATCATCAATCAAATCCACAAAAATAGTACCATATAATAATTTCTGTAAATTCTAATATGGTTGATAATATTTCTCATCCTCATATTTAGGCACTTAAGACTGAGTATTCAGAGTTAGGTAATGTGACAAAGGCTCTAAAGAAAATGATTTCCTCAGAGCTCAGGTTAGTCACCAACTCCAGGAGTACCCCAGATCTCAATGCTGGGACTGAACTGCATCTGCTATTGGCAAAGGAGCAAGCAGGTTACTCGGCAAAGGTGACTGGGACTCTGGAATGAGATGACAGAGAGCATTGCAAAGGCTTTGGTGTATCGCCGTGGCATTTGCACAAAAACAAGTGAAAACAGTAAAAAGGTCCAACTTCAAGAACTTAAGGGTTTTTTTTAATATCATGGATTCTTTTATTTGTTTATTTTAAGGATCCTATGAAAATGAGACTTTTCAGGAAAAGCATACTGTGAAAATGAAAAGCATTAGGAATTTATTTAGGAAGAACTTAATCATCAGTAGTACTTTCCTTTAGACTTTTCTGCATCAGAATTTGGGAAGATTCTGGCTAGAGGTTTTGTGTCTCTCTGAAGAATAACTGAATTACTCCTTCATTGCTATAAAAGACAGAGAAAAGGTGAATCATAGAAAGACTACAAGGACTAAAACCATACATTAAGGACAATTCTTAGAATTTTTTTACAAGTGCAAAGAGAATGGCACCAATATAAAAACAATGGAAGTAATGTTGAAGAGAAATCAAATTTCTTCCCAACTAGAAGATATTAAAAAAGACTCATATAGTAACCAAAGTACAAAGATCAGGCCAGAATAATATCACTGAAAATAGATGTTTTAGTGACTAGAGATGATTATGCTACTCAAGAAAAAACATTAATTTTACTAAAACTGACATCTTTAATTTCCAAGGGAAGTGTTTCTCTGAATAGTCTGACACAGTTTAAGTAGTATAGATAGTCTCTCTTTTATAACAAACATTGGTAGACTCCAAAATGACCTAATAGGCACCATCCTTTGAAATCTGAACACATGGAATTCACTCAAGCTTTTACATCATCTTGCAAGACAAGATATATCATGAGCCCCATTTAAAATTATTTACATGTAATTAATAGCATTCCAAAGTAGACATTTTGCAACAAAGTTAGAGTTCAAAAAAAGCCCTAAGAGCAATGCCCACAGGAATTTTGACCTTCACCAATCATTAAATTTGTTGGAAGAAGTGATTTCTGAGATTTTGGCAAATGCAAGTGGTAGCAACCTGAGCATTTGTTTTCCAAGCTTTAAGCTTTTTTCAGACAAAGTTTTCTTAACATTTCTGCATTTTTGAGGACCGCATGCCTCTGTTACAACTCCTTATTTAATCTCTGTTCTAGAGTATATTTTTAAAGTTTTGCAAACATATTACCCCATATTATTTATGGCATAGCAGAATTCTGATTTTGGTTCAGTTTGGGGTTTTTTTCCCCTAGGTCATGAGAAGACAAAACAATGACGCCTAAAGCTGCAACCACATAATTTTTTAAAAACTGAAAATTAAAGACAGGAAAAGAAAGTTTCTACGCGAGAGAAAAGAAGGTGATTTAGCAATGTGCATTCACAGTCATAATTCTGGTGTTGTACCTAACTTGTCACAAACCATATGCATTCACCTACACTGTAATACAACTTGCAAGTTTCCTGAATGTCTCAAGTAAAAAGGTTTTGGAAACAGAGGTAATTCAACATTTCACATGACAGCCTTCAATGCATCCTCAGATTCCAATAATTAGTAAGACCAAGCATAGGAAGATATCTGGTCCCGTATCCAGAGTTGTATTTCTGAAACTGTTTTCTATATAGAAAGGAATAAAAGCATCTGACAAGCAAAGGAAGAAGGGACATGTCAAATCTGTGTTAGATTAAATGCTTATATTTTTAAGTTTTACCATATGTTGATTGTCTAGAACATTACAAATATAATTGAATATAAAATATCTTTATATGGAGGGGTGTTCAAGCAGTACAAATTAGCTGCAATTAAATCCTGCCCTTGCTAATTACTGTATGTCAATCTCTCATGTCTACTCACACTGTAGCTAATTTCAAGCAATATCCAAAGGCATGTAGATTTCAAACAGGTTTAAAACCCTTCAATCTAGTAAAGAAGAAACACAAGCCGACAGTGAAATTCAAGGCACAGACAAACTCCATTCTGCCGTGAGACATAAGAATGGAGTGTGCAGAGATGTTAATTTGACTGGGACACCTTCCACCAAGGGCTAACATTTCTGTAAAATCATCAAGTCAGATACAAATGTTTCTGAACAACAACACTCTCCATCTTTTATTTTTTTCTTTCTGTTTAATGTTAATGGAAGATGCCAGATGGATGGTTTTGGAGATTAAAATGCCCTTTCTCTATGTTCAGGGGAAGTTCAGCATAGTCAGCTGCAGGAGACACTAAATGCAGCCTGTTACTGCCTCCTTTCAAGAAGTACTAAAGTAATTCTATTTTCATGCTCTTTTACTCATCATTTCTTGTACTGATTATGCCAATTAGAGCAGTCCTCTTAGTTACGTGGTCATCTGCCTTCTAGAAATCTTACCTGCCTGTTTATATGCTTGCAGGTACTGACAGCTGCAGAATGAATTTGATACAGATCATTTAACTATCCCCAACAATGAGCAAGGAGATTAGCAACACACTGAGTGGTAAACATCATTGAGTAATTTAAATAATTTCTGCCTTAGTGTGCTCTTTACTATGGAATTCAGGCTGCATAAACTAATGTGTATATATATATATATGTATATGTATATAATATATATTCTAGAAACTAGCTTTAAACTGGAAGAAATTTTGTACTGTCTTTACTGCAGATATGTAGAACTGTCTTAAATGTGGGGATCAAAGAGAGAACAGTATCTAAGAAAGATGTGTGATTGGACATCTTCTAAAACAAAATCTAAGTTCTTTGCCTCTAAACCTCATTGGTTTACAAATACTTCTTTTCTGGTGTAGAGAATATCCAGTTCATACATTCTGATTGGTTCCCTAGTGAACAAACCATTTATTTTCAAATCGAAATTGAATCCTTTATTCTCTAAGTCCTAGTCAATGTGACCTCCTAAAGAGGCCCATCTACATTTTTTTTTTCTGATCTCTCAGCCTTCCTTTTCTTATTATGGTTGTCTTCTTCCCTTGGTGACTCCAAGGGCTTCCTTACATTGCTCAACATTGTAGCCTCATCTTCACTCATGTTTCTGTTTCACTCAAGAACTTAAAAGTTTTCTCTCAAAACATTTTTCGTTAATTTCCTAATACTGACTTTAATCTTTCCAAAAGTTGTCTTTACATTTTAAGACTCTTGCTTAAGTTTCAATAAATAAAAATAATAAATAAAAAGTCAAAAAAATTATTAACATGATACATATGTAAAATAGACGGATTTAATGATACTTCATTTGTTCTTACCCCTGTTCTTAACTGCTCTTTTCTCCTGTATTTTAATCCCTGCTGAATCTAATTTATATGCTGTGATTAGTATGTTTAGAGTAGTCTTACTTTCAGCTGGAAGGGATTCAAAGATGTTACTGCTTTGTAGTGCAACAGTATTATTTTGCTTAGAGTAGTAAGTGTTCAGAATATCTATGAAGTTCCAAACGCAGTAAGAGCAGAAGCAGTAATAATCGACTCATTTTAAAATATACCATGTCATTTTATATGTAATAGTAGCTGCAGTTAAAGCCACTCTTTTCTGTGAATAGAATACACATGAAGAACAGAGGGTTTTTACATGTCATATAATAAGCTGATCTGCATACAAAAGCATTTAACGTATAAAGATAAATGAGGCCATTGGAAGAGAGATTTGCCAGAAAGAAGAGTCTAGGACTCTGTATTAACACTTGGGTAAAGTCCATGAAGCCAAATATGCTTTTGTCTTTGGATATGGGCATTGTCTTACAGACAGAAGGGACCCTGAGAGTGCCATGTTCAGAGCCCTCTCCACAGTGTGACCACATTTGCACAAAACCGACTTAATCAATCAGAAACATGCCATGTGCAATGTATCAAAAAAATGAAGAAGAGAGACTATAGAAAACTGTGCTCTGAACAACAGTAGAGAATGCAGAAAAAGAAATGAGATAAAACAATACTCTTCATTCGTCTTTCATTTCCTGAAATACTGAGTATTAAAAAAAGCAAGTTAACTGCTATAGTGTAGCATTGACTCACAGGTTTTACTGGGACATCTCAAAAGATCCTGGTACTGAGAAGAAAGACAGGTTATCTTTATTTTTGTGGACTTTTGTTTTGTTTCTTTTTTAATGATAACTAATTCCATACTTTTAAAATTTGCTTGAAAATTCTTTAGGAAAATCCTAAACAGGGCAATGCAAAAATCTGTTTGTTCTGAAAAACGGCCATCATTTTCAAGACTGGCTGCAGTTTGCCCTTTGTGCTTTGAGACTGAGAATTCAAAAATGCAGACCTACAATAGCCAACCTGCCCCTTTTTATCTGGAGGCTTTGGGTATCCCCCAAGATTTTTATATAAATGTAGTGCACTCTGGTTTACATTAGAAAAGGAAACATTTATCTTATCACATTGATATCAGCTCAGTACAATATTACATTCTGGAATAAGAAAATATTGCAACTTTTCTTGAAAAGGTCAAGAGGTACTGTTTATCTTCAGGGCATAATGAATTACATCGTATTTCCTCCCCAGGAACTCTGGAAAAATGGAATATGTTTTGACGCACAATGCACAACTCAGGACTCTGTGATAGTAGGTGGAATAACAAACAAAGCTGTAGTGGAATACTTCAAGCTTCAAAATTCTGTATAAATACAAATTTATGTGAGAATTCTGCCTAACAAGTAGTGCTATTGCTACTAAAAAATATGTGTGACAGTTCTAATAAGGCATGACCTTCAAATTTCTTCAACCTCTTAACTGCATCCTAAATTTAAGTAAGTTTACTTACTTAGATTATTACATGTTAAACTTTATAGCTGTTCAGCTAGGTAAATTAACAGCTACAAGTTTCTGGTTTTCAATTTTATAATCAGAACACTTCTTTTTATTTATGAAAATCACATTCCCTCTTAAGTCTGCTTAGTTTATGCTGCAAGAGTCACACTCTCAAGAAATGTTTCCAGTTATGTTTCGCAATGTCAAAAAAAAAATTATGATAGATGAATCTGAAATCCCTATAACAGAAACTTGTATCTCATATTTTCTGTATCAGGACCAGTGACTAGTAAGAGGAAATTTTAGTGGAAAATCTATGATGATACATACAAGCAAAAAGCATTTTTCCCACAGAAAACAACAAAAACCACAACCAACGTCTTATACAACCTCATCTTTCAATAACTCATCTATTGTATCAACAGGAAGTAATATGTGACTTGGTCCTGAATATCTGTTCTTTAAAACAAGTGAGAAATTATGAAGATCTGTGGAAAAAAAATGAGAATTAAACAAGGGACTTATAGCAACACAATATATTTGAACATCTCTACTGCTCTGCATATTTCCTTTTGCAGTCACATTTTGCCTACTGTATTAAGAAATTAGCAGAATGCAGATGGAGACTGGAGCAGTAATCTGGAAGGGAGATGTGTGTCAGCATGCCCCTTTTTTTCTGTCACAGCCAGGCTGGTTGGCTACTTCCTACTAGCCAAGATTGCTGCAAGGAGCTTTTCCTTACTCTGTCCAGTTGAAATTCATAACAATGATCACTGTGGTCAACTTTTACTTTACCACTTAATACAGGAAAGTACTCACCAAGCTGAAATTCGTCTCAGATGGCAAGTGAGAGCTAACAGCACCAGCTCTTGTAATCTGTTCATTCAACACAAGAACTCACATTTCAATTTATTCTGCCACGAGATCTTGAAACACACAGTGCTCAAATAAGAATCAGTAGGCAGGGGGTGCTCTAACACATATTATAGATCTTTGGCAATGCAGAAAAAAAAGAAAGAGACAAACGTGGAAATGTGTGAAGACACACCTAGACTAAACATCCAGGACAGTCAGGGAGACATTTAACTTCAATTCAGATAAGAGGTGAGAAATAGAGAAGAGGCGAATACAGCAATCTTTCTATTTGTGGGTACTGGGTCAATAAGAAAACAGTGATCAATAAGAACTGCATCAGTCGAGGGCACTAAGCCTCCATCAGACCTACAAACAGAAATTCCACATCAGTGACAACAGCTGAACAGCTTCAATGGCAAGAGCAGGCAAGATCTCAATATCAAAGTAGTTATCTGAAATAAAGTAGCTTAATAGACTGAGCTTGTAGCTACATCGTGTGGGAGAAAAATCACAGCTAGATCAGTTTCCCAATGAATATGCCAAACACAGATGTTTATGGAGTAAATCGAGGCTTCATTTTTTAGACAAGAACTCCTAACCCATGATAAAGAAAACGAGAAAAGAAAAAAGAAAAGGAAATATATTACTGTAAGTAATAAAGAAATATTAACTGGGGTGTAATATCATGATCTCATGGTTATGGGAGGTGGAGACATGATCAAACTGAATAAATAGACAGAGTTGGGATCATAGAGTTGCTCAGCAAAAGTCTGTTTGGAAAATTGAGTCTGTCCTGTCACATACTGAAGTTAAGTAACTGTTAGAAGAAAGTAGAGTGAAGTGAAGAGACTATTTATATTCAAAAACTTTTGAATTAATTCTTCATGAATTCTTTTGTTTTCTGGTAGAAGTTTTGTCTCCTCGCTTTTCCTAATAGAACAAAAGTTGAAGCATATCAAATAATGTAAAGTATCATCAAACATATCAAGAGATTTTTTTGCAGAAAAATACCTATTTGCATCAGATTTCAAGATAGTAACCATGGCTGCCTCTGTCCAAATCTGCAATGAACAAAACACATAGGACACTCTGTTTTTGTTTCTGAAGCATTCTTGCATTCTTAAAATATGTCACAACCAAAGCAAACAGACAAAAAAAGAAATTAAAAATTGCAGACTTACAGGATGGTTAGATTTTAATAGGACACTTAGGTTCTAATAACTTACTAGCAGATTAATGATAAATTTTAATAGCCCTGAATAGGCCTATACCCAGTTCTGCCAGTTGGCTCCTAAGTATGTCATCTGAGATTGAAGCAGAGTTGCAGAGTTTTTGATCAAAGTAATACTCTCAATTTTAAGAAGACTGCTTAGCATGCATAAAATGCTTAAAATTCCTAAAAAATTGCCTTTCAAGTCCAAACTGATAAAACAGTAAGCTAAATGCCTAAGTATAAAGCAGCAAAAATAAAATAATATTCCACATGTTTAGCCAAGGTCTATCATTTTTCCCATGCTATTTAGTAAAAAAAAAATGCATATAAGAGGATAGCTCTGCTTTCCACACCTTTTAAGAAAAGCACCCTTGATTGTAAAACTAAATGAAGTTTTCTACTTTGCTTTTTTACATTTTATCTGACTTTTTTGCATCTTATTTATCAGGTTCTACCAATGGTTTCCTGTTGGAGTTTTTTAGGTCATTTGGCCACAGATTTCTCACTGGATTTTAACAATCAAAATGTATAAATGAATTTTAAATACAGAGTTAAGAGTTTTTCCATCATACTCTTTTTGCATGTAGCAATACTGGATAAGAATGTTGGTCAATTACAATAACTGAGACCAACTAAAAGGACTGCCTGTATCTCCTTCTCAGGTTCCTCTGAGAAGGAACTGAGGATATCCCTGGACTTGCTGGGCATTTTAGATTTAACGCTTGGCCTCTCAGAGCAGTTTTCATCTTTTCAAACTGTTTTTTGTCTTTAAGGAACATTTCTGAAGGGTTTGTCTAGCTCCAGGCACTTAACCCTGGTTTGCACTTGCAGTGCACCAAAGGCTGTGGCTTTCAGCTAGGAAGTCACTGACTGACTGACAAAGAGACACAATATCCTGGCACAGACAGGGAGTACAGACTGAAATTGTATCCTTGATGCACTCAGCACATTTTGAAAAAAACAAGGAGAAAGAAGATACTGTCTCAGGTTCTGAAAAAATTTTGGAGCCCAGCTAAAGAAGCAGGAGAGGCATTGATTGAGAAGAACAACAAAGATATAGAAAAAAATGTATTTTGTGATCATTATGCAATTATTTCCAACCTGTAGGAGGGGGAGACGAAGCAATTAGTGGCTATCCTTGGGAAAGGAGAAATAAAAAAGGCCCTTTCTGCCTTAAGGAATCTTTCACATCTCATTCACATCACAGGAACCGTTGGAAGTTACAGTTAGCCCTTACAGCACTTTTCTGATCATTGGACTATGTGCAAAAAATATTTGATATTTTGGGCCATTCTTCTCTTATATTGCCAAAAACCCCTCTTCTTCTTCAAACTGAAGTTTGTCTATTAAGCCTCAGGTAGTAGGGCCTTTAAGATCAGGAGGGATAAGATGAGCCCTTAGGACACTTAGCACAGCTAATCATAAAAAGCAATATACAGAGTAAGATATTTGCTCATTGGATTACACAGAAACAATTAGGGAGTAGAGGCCCTGCTAACAGTTTTTTTTGTATTTCGCTATTTTGTTATTTTTATTAAGGAGGAAAAACTCCAATCAGAAATTAAAGCACATCATGCTAGGTGTTCAACAAATACAGTGCACAGACAGACCTTACAATAGTTTAGAAACTATGTTCATGAAGGGTAAAGGGCACTGAATGAAAATATATTTAAGTTTTGCCATGAAAAGTTTCTCATGTATCCATCGTGATTCAACAATGCAAAAACAATAGGTTAAAGAATATTTTGCATTATCTATTCACATAAATGGCATGAAGACAGATTTTTTGGCCTCTCTATGAAAAGCAGTCAAAAAATAACAGGATAAGGTGTTTAAGAGAAGGTTTTAGCAGCAAGAATCCACACTGCAGCAGAACTGGAGTGTGCTAGCCACTTTGTCATATGTAGATATCTGCTAATTTACATTCTGGGATACTTTGGCACCTGACACAATTACTATCAGGACAGGCAGATGAGTCTGTTTATCACAAACACCACCAAAACAGGGTTACTGTAGCCTGATAGACAGTACTTGTGCTTCAAAGATGCTCACAAGTTCTGGCATTCAAGAGTTTAAGTACTCCATATTTTTCCCTCAGATTTGTACTTCTGAACATTATTATCAATATAGATACCACGATTGTTTTATTCATTCTGGTTTTTTCCCAGGTCACGGGACTGACTTTTGACCCACTGGTTTATAAACTGTACCATGTGCCTACACAAGTAAAAATTACATTAAGAATGCAATGTAGTAACACAGGATTATACAAATTGCAGTATTTTTTTTTAATTATCCTTAAGTAAGAGATGTCAATAGAAAAATAAGAAAGTTATGTTTTACTTAAGCAGGATTATAAGTATGAAACATGGAATGACAGAGGATAGTCAAACATCTTTCATTATCTGCAGTAGTGTTATACAGCAGCCATGGCATCAAACTGCAGGCATGTAATTAGTATTGCTCTGAAGCAGCAAAAAAAGCATATTGGTCACTCAGATATTTTTGCAACACAAGATGGGTTTTTACTGAATTTTTTTCCTTGATTGTGAAGCTCTTTTTGCTTTCAAGTACATCCTTGAAACTCCATGGCTTCTTCCTCAACCCTCCCATAACAGTTCCTCCTCTGTTCTTTAACTCTATATTTGCTCATGCACATGTGGAAACAGCATGTTTTCCCTCCTATGCTCCTTTTGTTTATTCTTTCAAATTATTCTAATCAACAAAATGCATGTAGTTAATTTTTCTTGTATTAGGAGAATATCATTTAAACCAGGGAAAGGTGCTCTGAAAATGGCCCCTACATCGTGCATGGGGAGGCAGCTGATAACTTTAAGAGTCTGTGATCTGAGCCCTAACAGACTCCTGTCTCCCAACATGGCTTCCATACTAGGAAGAAAGTCTCACTTAAATTATGACTTCCACTGAGAATAATGAAACGTCATCCATTTTGCAAGATAGCCTTTAGATGTGGAAATTTCCTCAACAGTGTATGCTGAGTTAACCATGGCTAGGAAAACAAAACCTCATGGTTGGTGAGGAAAAATGAATCACAGCCAGAATACACATGGTTTTTGAATGCCTCCAGCTGTAATACAGACATTATGCTTCAGTAAGTTTCAAAAATAAAGAAGTGGCAGAAAATGGTCTGCTACTACCACAAAATCACACAGGACTAAAATGCTTGACAGGATTATGAAAAAAAATTAATTTGAAATTAACTTTAAAATTAGAAATCAAGATCCAATTTATATTTAAAATTCTCAAACAATTAATTCTATGTTTATGAAGTTAATGTGGGTAAGAATATGATATATTTAAAGCCTAGCTATAATGTGCAAAAATTTCAACACATATTAAATTGAGAACTGTATATACCTCTCCAGTAACAATCAGGCTGCCCTCATTTTTCAGCTTCTTTTCTTCCCACTCAATTAACTCTCTGATTTCCATGTTCCTATACTTCACCACTCCCCAACCCCTGGCCTTCCCTATCCCCCATCATCTTTAGGACCAACTTCTGCTGAGGCTTTGCTACAGTAAGATTCCCAGAAACCCAGGCAAGCCATCAAGATGCCTCCTGATGCTGCCAGGGCTGGGTAATGCAGCAAGCACAAGTCCCAACCTCACGATTCAGGGAAAGATCACCTTTCCAATCTCCCACAGATTCAGTGTGATGTGCCAGCTGCTAGTCCATGCACCTTCCCTGCTACTGTCACCAACGCTAAATTAAACTGCCACACGTGTGCCAGTTACTGCTCATTGTACTGAGTCATTGTCCAAGAACTTTTATTGCCCTCATAGTGAGTTTTATTTGGACACTTACATTTACATGCAAAGGACAAAAAACACGAATTGGGTATGACCGAATTTTGAATTTACTCTTTGTGGGGTAAAACAAATTCAAAGTACTGATGCATCAGGCTAGAGAATGCTCAGTGTATGAACACCACAGCATCACCATTCACTCTCAACTTGAGTTTGTAGCTCTGGACCATTCAGAAGAAAATTCAGACAGTGGTCACAATATTTCCATCAAATCAACAATGTGATTTCAATTTAAAGAAAAAAAATCCATATCAATAACCAGAGAAAACTGATTGTATATAAAAAAACCTGATCACCTCATTCTTACATTTTACAATTACTACTTTAGTGCTAAGTCCTCTGCACACGTCTTTTTACTTTATTCAATGAATGTATGTAAAAAAATCATATTTTCAAAAAAAAAGATGTCAAGCTTTATTTGAAAAAAAAGAAAAAGACACTTTGGAACAACATTTGAATGATGTTAGCAGGGCCCACGTATTCTTATATTGCAATACTGAAGTACTGCAATTATTAATTGTATTAAACTGAAAAAATCAACCAACAATTTTGATTCACACAAAAACTACCTCAGTTAGGTTTTCTGTGAAATACAAAAAATAAAAGGGTACAATGGCTTTCTGTCTGTTACTTCTGCCTGTGCCATGCCTGAACAGAGGAAAAGAGTTTCACTCCTGTTGTTTATTGATTTTCTAGATTAAGAATCCCAGTGAGAGAATTGTAACAGACAACCATAAAATTATTTTTGGTGTGCTTATTTGCCTTTCCCTTGCATCTATTTGGCCTGTGCCTGTAGACAATTATGCGTTCCAGCCTAGACTCAGGTGCTAATAATGAAGGACAAATAGAATCATATGTGTAAACTTCCCCTTCTGATGAAAATTTATATTAACTTTCTGCCACTGTAAACAGAACTGCATAGCTCAGCGTCCCTGAAGAATTGGTGATGAATTCAGTCATTTATATCCCAGGAATCTGTGCATTTATGGGAAAAGATGAAAACCGTCTGTATTGTGTAACCTTGCACTTTTTGAGTAAGAAAAAGAAAACACCAGCCTGTTTAGTTCATCACTTAAAGTGTGTAAATTTCAGCTCAAATACCAGATTTCTGCAGGACTCTCTCGCTTTCACTTCGGGGATCCCTGCCAATATAAACAAGCCAAACAGTGCAGAGTGCCATGTTATCGGTACAACTGTGAACGTATACACTTGCAGCCTCCTATAAAAACTGTTATGAATATCTTTGCAATACAGCAGAATCTTTGTTATATGCTGAAGCTGGACAGTTTGACAGTTTGGCAGCTCTGCTGGAGAACAGAGTTGTTTGGGGTAGATAAAAACCTGGCCAGCTTTGTTCTACCTAAAACATTCTGGCCCATTTTAAAAGCCACTTTTTTTTTAGCAGTGCCTGGCTTTTGTTTTTTCTTTTTGTACTACCTGCTTGAAACAAAGTGAATTTCTATATATGCATGCATAAAAATAATTATGTATGTTAACAAGATGTAAGAGAAATACCTTAAGAAGTCTTTAAGGCTGCAAAGCAAGCATAATCAAGTTTTAACTACCAGTTCCACATTCACACAGTAAAAATTTCCAACCAAATTAAAATCTCCAGAACTAGCAAACACTTGAGGTTCATTCTAATAAACTGAATATTCTGTATGAATCCAATATATCTGTACAGTGCTGCATAAGTGTATCACAGCACAAACAAGGACATATTTTTTACAGACAACATTACCACTTTCACTAAAAACAAACACTCAAAAATTAAATCTGGTTATTTTCATTATTGAATAACCTATGCACTCAAGAAGACAGAAGAATTTGGGGTTTATGAAAATAGCAAACAGAGGTTCTACCATCTCCAACAAGCATTCAATTGACAGAAAAATCAAAGGAAAACAAATGCTTCATACAGCCTCAGGAGAAAAAATAATCATTAAATCTAGATAACTATTTTCCCAAGCTACATGGCAAAACACAATTCCCATTTTATATGCTTCCCATTTTATGGGCTCATAGATATTTTAGTGCACATAAACATATTCATTAAGCATTATGTAATATCCTAGAAGATTTTTTTTTCTTTTCAACAGGCAGTTGAAAATTCTGCTATGAAAGTGCAGTGTATTTGTTTCAAAAACAACATCCCCATGACAGAGAATGGAAAGACAGAAGAATTTAGACCATTTGAATAGTTTTTTAATCATTTGAAAATAAAATTCATAAAGGTAACTTGTTTTTCACCTTTAACTTGAATTTAAGTGGGTAAATCACTTGTGTTTTAGAAGACAATAGCCTGTACTCCATGTTTCACTGGTTATGAGATTGCACACCTTTTCATGATACACTTTATCTTAAAGTTGTCTGTGGCTGTTCCTATTATGCTGTGTGCATGACCTTTTAGTAAGCTGAAGAAGATACAGTTATCTTCTTTTCTGACATGCAACATCTATCAATCAACATGTTTTCACGTAATTTATTCAAGGCAAATAGCAGCTCCTAAGGCTAGTGAACCGCAGCACTATCCCAGTGATTTTGATTAAGGAACAACGTGGACAGCTTAGGTGGGAAATGAAAAATGCATACCAGTGTTGATAAAGATGTAACTGAAACAGTAAGTGGATCTGAAAGACCAAAACATATATATTTTTAAGTGATTCACAGGAACAAATACAACCTAATATCATAAATACAGGAGATATGTTATTTTATGAACTTAAAACGTTAGCAAGTTCAGTTTACCTATGGATTTTAAAGCAATGTCTACATAGTTTTCTTGGACTAATCTACATTTTTCTCATTGAATCAAGAATGTAAATTAAGACAAAATGATTCTTTTTCAATTTCATGCTGAAGTAGCTCAAGTTAGTGAACGTAATTTCTCCTAACAAGAAAAATTTATCACTGTAAGCTCACTCAGTTGCCTTTTATAGAGAGTTCCTGTAGGCATTTATGGAAGTGAAAGAATAAAAAGATTGATAAATGTGCCAAAGAAATGGTCTCTTTAACTAATTCAAGCCAAGGCAAGCACAATTAAATTATTCTTACTAAACAAGGAAATGTAAAGATCATTTCATCATCTATGTGATAATCCTTATATCTGACAGAATGTGGCTTATTTTTCCACTATGAATGAGTTATTTACTCATTCTGAAATAAGTCTTTCTTCTGAAAAAAAAAGTTTGTCGTATTTTTACACACTATTATTTTAGCTGCTAAATGAATTTAAAGCTTTTGTTCATTCTCAAATCCAACTATAATGAAATCAAAGCACAGGTATACAGATAAAGCAACTTAAAAGTTATTATTTATAATTTAAGCTCTGCAGAACCTTCACCATACGTTTTGAGATGCAAGTCCAGTTCCACAGGCCTTTTATCTCACGTCAAAAAGGAGAACTTTGTCCCTTTTCAGGGTTAAAGAAAGGTTTCAATTTTTTGTCTTGCATATAAATTTCTAAATTTTAAAATTCTAAATTTTAAAATTCTATATTCTAAATTTAATTTCTGGCATAATTTCTGGTATAAGTTATTCACATAAAGCAACCACATTAGGTTTATAATTCGTAACTAAGATTCCAGGTAATTCTGTTGTTATTTTATTGTCAGAATACCAGAGTCATAGAACAGGAAACTATTGTGCTGTTACTGTGCAAATACTGAACAAATTAGCAATCTCTGCCCCCCTGGAGGTTACCAGGCAAGGACAAGACTAGTAAAATACATTAACAGATGCAAAACAGACAGAGAATAAAGTACAAAGAGACAATGAAGTAAAATTGTAATCATGACAGTCTTTGTATATCATCCCAACCAGCGCCTATATCTAAGTATTTCTCTGAAGGAGAAAAATGAAGTAATTTCTGGTCTACCCAATCAAGCCATTGGAACCAGGTTATTGTGAAAAATTAGAAAAACTAGAAAACTTTTCCTGAGGTATTTGAAGAGCTCAAAAAACATTGATGGATAAATAAGGACATAAACAAATGTAAGATGAAGTACAGTTTCTTTTATGTGGTGCAACAAACTGGAAATACATTGTTAAGGTACAAATAAAATTAAAATTGATTAATCTAACTGAATGTTTATTTAGAGAGGAGGAGGAAATAATTTTCATTGTTCTGTTTTGTTTTCGTAAGAAAACTCATTGTGTGGGTGACTCAGAAAGCCCATAAATAGAAATATATAGCTATTGAGTAAGGAAGCCTGTTACTGAAGTCAAAGGCACAGACATTCTGCTCCTTATTCAGTACAGAAAGAGCTCTCCCACTTTACTGCCCTGAACACTGAGTTTACTCTCCTGCTTCAATATCCTTTAGTTGGTTAACACAAATATGCTTTTGAAGGTTACTGGTACTTCTTGTCATAATAAAAGCACTATTTTTGTTGTTCCTAAAACAGAGGCTATGACTGCTAGGTAAAAATGAATGTCTGAATAATGCAGACCAGTTCACTATGCATCAGCCTGCAGAACCCCCCTTCCATGGATAATCTTCCTTCTTTTGCATTTTTGCATTTGTACAGATGGTTAGCAGTACAATTGCCCTTCAGCCTCTTAGCAGTTGTCAAAATTAACAAAGGATGGAGTTATTAATTAATTACAGTAACATGTAGATGCCTAAATTAAGGCCCCATTAGATTTGACACCGTGCATGTGTGGCATAAAAAGATCAGGCAAACACACAGCGGGAAAGAGCAGAAGGCAAGGAAAAACAAAGCATTCCCAGTTTCTATAAATGCAAGTTTCAGTCCGTGCATGGATTAGCCAGTTCTGAACTTGCTGTACACCCCACATGGACATGAACTTCAGGCACAGCAACAGCCATAGTGGATTTGCAGATTTTTATGGGGCAGCATGGGACAGAGCATGAAGGTGGCTGAAAAAAATAAATCAGCAATTAAAGCTGGCATTAAGGACAGAGTGGAAATTAAAAGCTGTGGGTTTGGTAAAACTATCCAGGAGATGAGATTGTAGGAGAATGGTAGAAGGTAAGATGTGGAAATTCTGGGAACCCATAAGAAGTCCAAAATCATGCTGGATTACAGACAAGAAATAAGTGCACAAGAATGAAAAGACTCAAGTTACACAGGAAGTGAGGGAATCATAAAAGACAGAAGCAGAGGTGAGAGATGAAGGATGTTTGGAGTTATTGTGGTCTTTTGAAAGCCAGGAAAACACCATAGATAATACGAACAAAAAAAGGGATGACTATTTACTGAATAGCTGTGCAGTCTGAGACTCATAATTAGAAGGAGACAGAAGGAATATTGGATAGATGAGAGAAAAGGACAGCAATGCTGATTTTCAGCAATCTTCCCCAATTTTAACAAAAGTTCCAGTTTTTCTACCAGATCTTTCAGTGAAATACTCACCAAGAGTAAAGAATTTACTTCACAGACCAGGGGAAAAAAGTAAAACATTGAGGGAGTTGAATTCAAAGAGATTTAATTCCTTAGTTATTCTTGTATTCATCTGAAATAAATTGTTTACTTTTTAGAATCAGTAACAATTGCCAACATTGTAGAAACTTTTAGGGTTTACCACTTCACAGTTTTTACCACGTGAATGTTTGAAATCACAATGATGCTTTCCAGAGTAGCGGAGATTTGAAAAGCTGCTTTTCTCATTCAGAATCTAAAAATGACAGCATTCTATTAACTTTGCTTGAAACATTTACTTTTTTTTTTTTTTCCGTTTCGGATCACTGCAGTTGGTTTTCACTACTTTCTTGATGCAACAGGTACTTCCCAACATTAGTCAAAAGGAGAGAGACAGGATGTGCCACAGCAGAAAACTGTTCAATAATTAAAATCTCGCAGCTTTTATCAGACCTCCTAAGCACGATTCTCTTTTCAATTAACAAATACAGAAGATGACCTAGAGGTGACCTAATGGGCAGAATGGATCTTGAGGAGACCAGGACTCAAGTCCTTCTCTGCTGTTCACTTTCAGATGGAAACTCAGTGTTATTTGCATAAAGTGTGGACTACAGCCTAAAAGTATAAAGTTGTGTAGATGTAGGCAGGAAACAGTACTTCTTTGAGAGCAGTTTTGTTTATGTTACAGCTTCTCAGTTTGCATTTCATGAAACAACCTTTCATCCTCTCACCCTCTGCTAGGTGAACTCTCCCGCCAGCCCCGGCAGCTTATCGCGGCTGTCAGGAAAGGTGTTAGCAAACAGTGTGCATACCCTACATACATGCAGTTACAAACAAGCCAGCAAATCTTACACTGTTCACTGCCAAGTGGGAAACACATCTACAATTGCAGTCTAAATATAACAGGCTAGTATTCACATTAAAATACCCAAACAACCTCTTCTTTCCAAAGCAGAGAATACCTTCTGTGCTGATTTTAACATGTGCGTGAAACTGTACAAATAGCAAGCATATTTTTTCCATAATTTTAAACTGACTTTTTTGATAACAAAATTAACTTAGAGAAAATTAACTTAGAGAAAACTAGGTGAAACACTCATACCAACAGAGACTTCTAAAAAACTCAGTTCAAATCTCTGTGTCTCAAGTTTATCAGTGGTCAGGATGATTTAATACTACTGAATTACACCTGATTTTAGGTCCACAACTGTAAGTGAACTTACAAAAATACTAACAAATAGTACCAAAACCTGCCATTACACTGTCATGATAAAAAGCACTAGCAATTTTAGCCTGTAGGGCAAAACCTTTACAAAGAAGGAAGAGTAGTGTGGATCTGCTATAAGTTTTGAACATGAGTTTGGGAATATGGGGATGGCTCCTCTAAATAATGTCCTGTAGGAAGAACACACAATCCTCC
Source organism: Toxostoma redivivum (assembly GCA_013397375.1). Taxonomy (NCBI): domain Eukaryota; kingdom Metazoa; phylum Chordata; class Aves; order Passeriformes; family Mimidae; genus Toxostoma; species Toxostoma redivivum. Next base: position 248,153 of record VXBI01002354.1, on the reverse strand, counting down.
TTGCAAGTCAACTGACTAGCTAAAAACAAGAGACCAAGGTCAAAGCTATGGAAGGAGTATGTCTTAAGGGAGGCATAAAGCGTAAGGTTTATTGTGTAATTCAATACTTCAGAAGGTAAAGCTGGCCAAAGGGAAGAGTAAAACACAGCTAGATCATCAACTGCCCTCCAAAGGCAGGAAGAATAGGATGTGAGGGTTTGGCTAATGCAAGAATTGTAAAGGCAAAAGATTAAGTCTGAAAAATAATTTTAAAAATACAGAATTATCTAAGAAACCTCCACTTTGGAAGAAGCTAAAAACCATATACAAAGACCTGCAAATGAACAGGACAGCAGTAACACTGAACAGAGAAGAGCTCCTGAAATAACTATGAAAACTATCTATGATCTTTATCAGAAGAGGGTCACTGATGCTACAAACAAGAAAAACATATGAAGAAAGATCTAAGAGTGCATGGGAGAAGGTGAAGCTAAACGATTATAAAACAAATTAAGAGATGATTATGACCAAAATGACTGAAGGAAGAGGAGATGTTGTTAATAAGATTAAAAATGCATGGTCAGAATGTCAATCTAATTGCATATGTTGGTTATCAGCAACAGCCCATCTCAACTCCCCAAATCCTCAGCAAAAGGTACAGTATCCTGCTAAAAGCACCAGCACCAAAATATTGTGATAACCCATCCCAATGAGGAGGAGCCATATCTACAGCTAGTGGATAGTGAAGGGCTAGCAAAGAAAGCAGGCCCTATGGAAATGTCACCCAGACAGCTACTGGGCTAGAAATGTTTTTGCTTTTCTGTTTCATGAATAAAACACAAGTTATGTGAGGGAATATACTGCTTCACACACTTACTTAAAATGAAGCAGTTCTGTATTCAGAAAATATTAGTTATGAGCTGATAGGGAAGGGCTGGTGGCAGTGCATATGTATTACTGTTGTATTTGTATTTTCTATTAAATATAACAGTCAGAGGTAAATTAATTATAACACTCACTAAGAATTTCTAGTTGTTTGATGAATCACAGTTAACACTCTTTCAGTTGTTTATGTTATAATGCTGATTACCAAAAACTGCTTGTCTATTCCACTAATACATAAGCCATTACCAAAGATTTCCCAGATAGTTTAAGAAAATAAATTCCAACCTACAGAGTGTTTGCTGCATTGTTTTCACAGATAATTTATGAAACACTTGTGTTTTGTGACTGGTCATTTAAATCATATAATATTGCCTTCACTCCCTGGCTGACAGACTGAAGGACCAGAACTTCTTAAATAAGAAGCAACAAAGGAGAAACAAGTACTGATGTGAGAGCATAAGAAATTCAGTTGAACTAGAAACACTTATCTACTATGAAATAAAACACAGCATCACAACAATAATTTATTCCATTAATTAGAAGTGGGAAAATAATTAAATAATGTTCAGGATTCAAACAAACAATTTTGCTGTGAACTCCAGCAAGAAGGCTTTCAGCTACAAAAACCAGCTTTAATGAATATTATTTAATCAAATTATGTATACTTTTTGCTATTGATTTTAAAAAAGAGCACCTTTGCTCTTTTTTATAAAAAAAAGAATTTACACATAATTTACAGGCTGAATGCCCAGTGAGAAAGGTACGCAATTTGTTTCCATGAGTCTCTGAACCCAGTTTCTAAAAGCTGCCAGTCATCATTTAAACAAGTAAAATGGGCAGCTGTGTTACAGAAGTGATTTTTCACACAGAACCTAATGGCATCTGAACAAATATGAATAATATCTGAAATACCATTTTAGCAGTTAGTAGGGCTTGAAAATTGTCTGAAATGTGTTTGCTCCTAGCTGGTTTGTGATGTTTAATCCTCTAGACCCTGAGCAGAAGCAGTATGCTGGTGACTTGCCTTGAAGCAGCTTGTGAGGATGATGGTAACCCTTTCTTTGGTGGCTGCCAAAGGGCTACTCCTTAAAAAGAGGATTCTTCTGATAAACTAGCAAAACTGGGTTTTTCAATGCATGAGATAGTTCTCAGTATGTTCCCTTCTCTTTAGCAGTACATGCAAGAAGCACTGGTGCTCTAATGAAGCAATTTCCTCCCTTGAGCTTCAAGCCATGAGCCATGAAAAAATCACCTGAAATTCCTGTATCCTCCAGTAACAAGAAAACCTTGAAAAAGGTACAGAAGTGACCAAAATTCTCCTTGAAGAACAAGGTGTTTCAGAGATAAGAAATAGTTTGAATTCTTCAAAGTTAGGAGGAAAAAAAATCCAGGACAAGCGTAAGGGTTAATACTATGCATGTGTTGAAGCATTAACTATAGTTAGGTAGTTTGAGGTTTTTGAGGGTATACAACCTTTTTTTACATATTATTCAGTATCTTCCACTAGCAATCAACTATCCTAGTTTCTTGCATATTAACTGAAGTATATCTTAACATGATATGTGCATTTCAAATAACAGCATGCCAAACTCAACATAGAGATAATAAAATAGCATTAGGTCTGTTAAAAGGAAAACCAAAACCCATTCTCTTTCCTCAGCCTTAGACAGAAATTAATGAAGACATCAGGTGCTGGAGCACTCAGCAAATCCAAATGCGACATTAAGGATTGCTTATACTGGAAACTTCAAAAGGAAAGGGGTGGAAATAGGAGCCACCCAACCACAGTGGGATAACCTGGACCATAGATGAGATTTAGAAACACTGTTTATAGGCAACTGTGGGAGAACTAGGAATTTTTTTTTCAATTTTCAGGGGAAAAAAAAGAGTCTCCAAACTTCAACACCATGGAGTTCTGCAATAAAGCATACTTAACTGAGTGACCACAGGTGTTTTGTTAGTTGGGAAAAAGGTACAGAGTTTATGATACATAGTGTGCTTCCTTAAATTTGCAGAGAAGATGACTATAATTCTTTCGGAATATTAAAAAATGTATTACCACTTGTGCAATGAAGTTGGCACATTGTATCAGTTCAAAAAAGCCTACACCTGCAGTTTGGAAGACAAGGATTTTGTTCTACGAGCCTAAGATGGAGGAAGGAATACTTCCTTCTTAATAAGTTTTTTTTTTCATTTACATAGCCCCTTTTATGCTGTTTGAAAGTTAGAGGAGAACATAACCAGGATAGAGGCATAAATCACATCTCCCATGCTACAGAGAAAAAGTTACATCTTTTTTTTTCCTGTACAGCTTGGAAAGTGTTATATTCTCTAATAGTAGATTATACCTTTGGAGAAAAAGGGAAACTGCTATTTCAGTTGTCAATGCCAGGTTCAACAAGGGGAGCTGTGTTTTTATTGTCATCTGCATCACAGAAAAATCTCTCCTAAGCAGGAAAAAAGACTGAAACATCAGAACTTGGCCAATGTTTCAGGAAGAAGAGTGAATAGGGCTCCTTAGAACAGAAGAACTGAAAAAAAAAAGTCAAAAAGTAAATGTGAAAGCAAACCTGCAAGGTGAGGCATAGAGATAGGGCTCCCACCATCTCTGACAGCACAGCAACCACAGCAGACTTTTATGTAGTCCCTCAACTGCTATATGAAAACAGGGCAAGGAGTCAGCAGCAAGGAAACACAATCTGAGTCATCTATATTATTGCCAGAAAGCTGTCCTCTAATCAAACTAGTAAGTGTATTTATGTAATTTTCTTTGTGGTCAGACCAAGCTAATGGTAAACTGAGGAACCTTTCTACAGAAAATAAGCTGAAAACATAATAAAAAGTCATAACAACAAAATTCTTTTTAGCACAGCAGATGTGGTAAAAACATATCCAGATAGACAGTACTGTAAGGTTATCTTGACTAACAATGGATATGGTTTTAGAGATTTACATCATTGTTTTGACTTACTCCGGAAAAATCACCTGTGGTGTAAAGAACACTACTGTAATGTAGATGACACTACAGCCACTGAATACATTCAGTTATATTGAAGGGTACTCAAAATTGTTTTTTTCTATTATTACTAAAACCTCTTCAAAGACACAACATTCTTGGCTCTTTAGGAAAAAAACTGTCCTTTCATTGTACTCCTACAATACCTGCCTCAATAGGGATCAAGAACTTGAATAAGTTTTTAAAGCCCAATAATACAAATAGTTACAATAGCACATCACATCCAAGCAATTTTTTTAAAAAGTACTGCTTGTATCTATAGCTAAGAAGGACTGCAACATTCTACTCAGTTGCACATGAAACTTCAAAGTCCTTGTATCACAGAAAATGTCTTCCTGCTTTTATTTAATTTATTTCTTTTATATGGTCTTAAACAGGTAAATCTGTCCATATATATTTAAGAAAGATAATTATCTCTTGTATCTCTTCCTAAGAAAGAGTTGGAATACAGTAGTATGCATCCTACTACATACAAAACTGGATGCATGTCAATTTTAAGTAGCCAGTATAAAGCAAAAACTGTATGTAGTTTATTTTTATGAGATGTCAGATATTCTAAATGACATGACAAAGAGCAGGACTATCAATCTTTCTATCAATGTCTAATAAAATATATTCTAACTCTTGTACTAACAATCCTGCGAAACTGTGGTTAGAGGCATTACGGGGCCATATATCTAGAAATGCACAAAGTTTAAGCAAAGCCTAGTCTTCTGTCCCAAGCAGAATCAGGTAACACACAAACTAGTTTCTGTGTTTTGTTGTTTTGGTTTTTCATTTTTCTGTTTGTGGGTCTTTGGTGGTGACTTGGGCTTTGTGTTTGTTTGATTGATTGATTGATTGATCACTCCTTTTCCTTCCCTAGCTTCCTAAGATTTAAACCAGATAGTTAAGTTTTTCAGTATGAGCTGCATGACAGTTCTGAGAGAAATAGAAAATGGAAAGGGAAAGAAAGAGAAATATAAGAAAGGAACAAGAAAAAAAAAAAGAAATTGAAAGAAATGGAATGGAATGGAATGGAATGGAATGGAATGGAATGGAATGGAATGGAATGGAATGGAATGGAAATATTGGGGCAGATCTCAGGATGGCTGTAATATGATATTTTCTGTCCAAAATGCTGCAAACATAACTCATTCAAGTTAGGATGGTGACCACAATACTTGCTGTATTCTAATTCAGAATTGACTCAAAACTTGTGCTTACTGATCTTTATTCATGTTTAAATCCCCTAATATCAGTAGAGAGCTGACTCTACTGTAAAGCACATTTCGAAGTCAACATGCCTCTTTGAAAGACCTGTAAGTGAAAAGATTGGAAGTTCTATTTAATAAAATTCTTTAGTATTAAGGGAAATGATGTTATACTATTCTTAACAGCATGTCACACTAATATTTTTATTATTTATACTTTCTAAGAGGAGCGTTTGGTAAAATTAGACTAGAAAATTTGCTTTCACGTGCAGTCTTATTCTTGCATTTGACTAATTTATTTTAAAAAATGTTAAAAATCTATCAACGCTTTTTTCATAAAATATAAGATATCTAAATAAAACCAGTACTTTATAACCTAACTTGTCTAATGCTTCCAGTTATACCTGTTACAATGCTACTGAGAAGTTGTGTATATTCTTCACAATTATCAATATTTTTTATTTACAACATAAAATGTTTTTCAGTAATTATTGTATATTAATGCAACTTTCTATTACACAAAATAAACTCTAGTATGCAAAAAATACTATTTTCTGTGATGGTTTAATGATGAAAGCCCTAATACTTTGCCAAGTGCAATTAGTGATTTGATTTCTTAAGCAAAAATAATACCCAAGATGAAGCTACTCTGAGTTGTTTTTACATTAAATCAGTTTTATTTCCAAAAAGTAGAAGTCGAACTATGTTTTACTGCTATGACTCTGAAAGAAATACATTTTTAGGTCCCCTTATCCTTGCAATGATTGCTACCCCATCATACAGCAATTGTTTTAAAGATATATCAAGGAAAGTATGGGCAATTTCTGGCTAGCTATTCAAACTGTAGGCTTTACATCCAAGACATTACTGCTGATCGATTTACCTTTTGATTAGAATTCCAAAAATGTGTGGGAACAATATTTTAAAAAACTGCACTTTTGAAATACCATTGAACCTAATGAGGCAGATCAAGGGACCAGAGTTATATTCCTAATGGTTCCCATTTCTTGATCCTCTTCAATAGGGTTTCAAAGAGCCTATTTTTAAATAAAGGGTTCTGTATTTTTTTTTTTTGTTCACTCTTAATCAAATAGGAAATCAATGAACAGTCATGCCCTGGACTATTCTGATTTGGATAGCTCGTCTGAAACAATGCTGTTTTCTGTACAAATGAAGTAAAGATCTCCCCAAAATAAAGGATTCTGTAAATTCAAGAGGAGATGTACATCCACCTTGCTTGTTTTACAGTGATCTAAACATTCTGAGCAGCATCTGTCCCTGATTTTTTAATTCAGTGGCTGCTTTGGATTTGAAGATGATGCAAGAGAAAGCTCTGAATTTCTACTTCTGTCATGGCACTGAGAGTTTCTTTTGCACTGAGATATTAGCAACCATCACCATTTACAAATGCTTGACCCTGAGAAGTGCTGTGGCTCCTTTGAAAAGAAACAGTGAAGAAGATCATGATTAATAGCATTAAAATAAAATATTTAAACACAAATGACTAATTATATCAAAGCAGGCTCTCAGGCACCGTATGAAAATAGTTCACTTTCAGTTACTAAAAACATTAGATATCTTGATAAAATGTTTAGCAATGCTTTCTTTGCAAAAAATCAACTTCCAACTGTTATTCAGGGAGGACATTGCATATAGAATTGTTTGCCAGTAACAAGTAAAAACAGAGGAAGCTATAGGTCAAACATCATCATGCTGGCATAGATAAAAGAAAGATTACTAATTTTAAAAATGTGAATCTGTTTAAATATTGCTGTATCTCACAGTATGAGAAATAAAGAGATGATTGATAAATTCGTTGTTATGTATTAGCTTATGTTTGTGATTAGATTAAAATATGTTTCTATCTGATCATAAGTTTTTTACTTCTAAAAAGGGTTTTTCAGTAAAGGTTCTACAAAGGTCAGAGTATACATACAGCTGCTTAAAATGGCACAAGTTAAGATTTTGAGATTCACTTTGCCTTGTAGCTAGGAGGGACAAGAATAGATCCCATGAGAATCCTGAGCCCAAAGGACGCTTAACTCTTAGGCAACAGCTGATCAGAAAGGAATCATTTAGTCAATCACAACACTGGCTGGGCTAACCTTGTGTATATTACATTTTTCTCCTGATAGACAGTTGATGGTTACTTAAGAAGTTTTATGAGTCCAATCTAAATACTAATTGAGGTATCAGATAAAACACTTGTGTCATAATGCTCATTACTACCACAGAGGAAACAATTCAAGCAGCTGACACTCATTTGCAATAGTATTACCAAAGTCTCACAAAAATCAATGTATCTGTAATGGTAAAAGGGAGAATAGAAAAATCCTAAAGCTATTAAAGGCAAGGAAGATAAATTATTTTCTCAAACTTTTCACTGAGTCAAGGGCCACCAAGATCATTATAGAGATGGAGTACCTTACTTATGAGGAAAGGCTAAAAGAATTGAGATTGTTCACCCTGGAGAAGTCTTTAGGGTGATCTGACTGCAACCTTCCAGTACCTGAAGGGAGCCTACAAGAAAGATGGAGAGAAACTCTTTACAAGGGCATGTAGTGATAAGACAAGGGGGAACGGCTTAAAACTGAGAGTAGGTTTACATTACATATATGGAAGAAATTCTTCACTGTGAGGGTGCTGAGGCACTGGAACAGGCTCTCTAGAGAAGTTGTGGATGCCTCATTTCCTGGAAATGTTCAAGGTCAGGTTGGATGAAGCTTTGAGTAACCTGGTCTGGTGGAAGGTGTACCTGTCCACAGCAGGAGGGTTGGAACTAGATGATCTCTAAGGTCCCTTCCAACCCAAGCCTTTCTATGATTCAGTGTAGCATTTCTAATGGTTTCGATGAGGGTTCAACCACAGACAGCATTTAACCAAAGTAATCTTTCCAAATCAAGATTAATAAGTCTATTACGACAGCACTGAAGACTGGTTGTCTACTGTGCTCATTAAATACATGTTGGAGACACCCGGTTTTACCCAAATATTTCCCTGAATCAAATATGACTTAACAAGCTGTGAATAAGCTGTTACCACAATTACTCTGTAATGTGCATTCCAAGAGGGAAAAGCATGACAATCCCCACAATGATCACCAGTAGTTACAGTAAGAAATAAACCCTTGGCAGTCTGCCACAAACTGGTAATTGTTTATGTGAACATCTTTGATTTATAGAAAACAGGAGAGCTATCCTAGTCTAGTTTAATGTTGGTTGTTACTGTGGCTCATCTGTTAGTAGTGAGAGGACAGGGTGAAATTTGGCCTTTAAGTGAAACTTAGGGGAAAAATCTACCTGAAGATTTTGAAGTGAGGCCTTTGTGTACAATCTTGCGTTGGTCATAATTTTTTTGTTTGTTTGTTTGTTGCTTATTTTTTGTAGGGGGTTTGTTTTTTGGTGGTTAGTTTTGGGTTTTTTTCCCCTAAATTACGCAGATTGGTTGTAACAGATTCTTAGTTTTCTGATAATTTGTTTACTTCTTATATCTCCCCCCATTCATTTATCTGCTCTATTCACAAGTCTTGTCAGCTGTAGGAATACAAATTCTGAGTGAATTCATGCATCTAGTTAAGCCTACATGGAGTAATTGATGTGGAGTTTGATAAACTTCTCCAATTTACATTTAAAAGGAGATGACTTTACAACCACAGAAAACACTTTTGATCTTTTAGGTCCATACCCATACAGCAAAATAGAGAGGCTGTATGTGCCTTAAATGGAATTTATGAAATTTGTCAAGTTATTAGCTCATACAATATTGAGCTCATACATTTTAGTATCTTCTCAAAATATAAAACAGCTGAAACATTTTTGTGAAGATATTATGCAAAATTAAATATTTAATTTCACGCAGTATCTCTGGAACATTTCAATATTTAATAACTATTCAGTTGAAAGGGTCTACTTGTATTAGTAATGGCAATATAGTAACTGGATCAAAGATTCCCACACATAAACTGAGATGACATAATCATACACATACAACACATATTTCACAAAATAATGTGAAATAATAATAATTCAGTCTATTTTGAAGTACATAATAAAATTAGCTAGATTCCTAAGAGTCCTCCTAAGGCTTTCTAAAGTTACTCCTACAGTGTTTAGTGTAACACAGCATAGTAAAAAGTATATCTACAGCAGCCTCAATCCCTCCTTCCTTGGTTGAAACATTAAGTGAAACAATTGTAAACTGAGATTAAATTAATCATAAAGTCTTATGATTTCTTTAGCTACATTATACAGCCATAATAACACAGGAATAAAATAGTCTTAATATGAAACTCATGAAACTCCTTGCTTCTGTGTCTACATCAGACTTGCAATATAATCGGACAGCAGCTTTTTTCAGTATTAATGCATTGCATTTGTCTTACTTAGGCAGTTGAGTAGAATCTTCTTATAATCATCTAGCTCGTGATCGTTAATTAATAAGTGCCACTTTGTACATTTTCCTCTCTATATTTGAGGCTATTAGCAATATCACATGACTTCTCTGGCCAATGACAACTACATAAAATAAATGAAACAAAAAATACTGAAATTGTGAAAGAATTACTCTAATTTAGGCTACCAAATTTGAAACTGATGCACACAGACATTCAACATTCAAACACGTGGTAGAAACCATAATTTTGAATAAAACAATTGTTTTATGGCAATCTCACAGAGATATTAAAATAGTTATTTTAAGCAGAAAAATTATTCTATTTTTCAACTTTCAAAGTTCTTTTTTCAAAGAACTATAGAACGTTTCTTTAAATATATAACAATTTTTTTTTAATTTTTAAATTTTTTTAAGTATTTTTTTAAATATGTAAAAAAGTACTTCAGTAAAATATACTTAGTCAAATAGAAAATTATAACAAGTACTATAATTCAGCACGGCAGCCAGGTACTACAAGGCTACCATTGTCATATGAAATTGTTTTTATCATATCAATATGATTAGGATGCTAACAGAACGTGAAATTGCAGGACTTTCGTAACAAATTCTTAATAGGAGTGCTTTTTACCTTGTTTTTTTATTCTGTTTATTTGGATTAACCTCGGAAATACTGCAATAGCATCTGCATCACAGGCATTTGCTATTGCTGCCTTCTTGCAAATGACCAAGACTTAAAGAACGCTTAGTAAACACTTAGTTTAATGTTTCTGTTCACTGCTTGGTAACTGCTATGAGCCAACAAATTGAATAACGCCAATCCTGTCTAAGTTGCAACAATATTAAAGACTCAGCACACAGACTTCTGAAAATCACAACTATCTGGAGGGAAAACTATGAAGTCGAGCTTAACTTGTCATCTTTATTTCTCTTGAAGGCTATGACCAAGGAACACGACAGAATTTTAACCATGGGATTTTATCAAGACCACTTTTCAAAGACATTCGTAGACATTAAATCAGAAATTTATAGTGATGCTTGGGTGATGCTATTTATAGTGATGCTTGATTTGTATTCAGTACAAATACCATTCACCACAATTGCTACAGTCTAGGATAAGTACACTCACATTTTTTGGTACAAATACTTATTGGATGACGTTCCTTGGCATGACTTTTTTTCTAAAGTGTTTACTTAATTTAGGTTTACTGCGATACTTTCATGAATATGAACATATCTAGCATTGCTGTTTTCAAGATTTAAGCCATAGATGTGTTAATCAAATTTAGACAAGCATAGATAGCACAAGTCAGGAATCACACCTGAGCTTGGAAAAAGTAAAACCATATCTCTGTATCTCTAAGTAACATGCTGATTAAGTTTTGCTATCAACCAGAGACAGGCTGACCTACAAACTAAGTTGACTTCTGAAATCTAATCCCAGCTATACCCTAAAGTGCCTTTGTGAATCAAGTCTTACAAAAAAGGGTTATATAATTTAATGGAGTAAATTACTGTGCGTGATGTAATACCTTCTTTATAAATAAAAGTAAAACAAACATTTTTCCAGTCTTGCCTATCAAGGAGCCACAGTGCACCAAGGTTAAAAAATATAATTATCCATGGAACTCTATGTACCACTTCTGAATTATCATTACTCCCCAAAAACCTCTTCTATGTAGGAATTATGGCATAATACAAAGGAGAATCTGAAACTGATTGTGAAGTCTGGATCATGTTTCAATGCCAAAAAAACCCAAACCCAGAGTTACTGTGAAGACAGGGCTCATCTTTCCTGAGTGAAGTTTTGACAAAATGTAATCTTTTGATAAGAGCACAGGAGTTTCCTGGGACCCTGCACTGCAGTTATGCTTAAGTGATGAGCATCACTTTGCTTGTCTTGCCTGGATAAAATAACTCAGCGACTATAATTTGATTAACTAAAAAACAATTAGCTAAAAAGTAATAACTAGAAACAAATTAACTAAAAACCAATACCATCAAGCTCTTTCTTGAAAATGTATCTAGAACACTGATTTCAAACTTAGGTGCCTAAACCTAGGGCATCCAAACAAGAGACTGCTAAAAAGTGCTGAGAAGATACAAAGCCCTTTAAAATCAATAGTCTCTATTCATCCCTGAATAAAATTGATTCACATAACCCAAGCAGCCAGAATGAAACATAAATCATTCCTGCTGGAATAACCACAGATTGCCCCAACAAAATGGTAACACAGAACTGGATGCCAGAAAGACAATCACAGAATTACAGAAAATGTTTAGACGGAAGGAATCCACAAGGATCACTGAGTCCAGCTCCTGGCTCTGCACTGGACCATCTCCAAGAGTCACACCATGTGCCCAAGAGCCTTTGTCCAAATGCGTGAGCTCTGTCAGGCTGGTGCTGTGACCACTTCCCTGAGGAGCCTGTTCCAGTGACCAAACACCCTCTGGGTGAAGAACCTTGTCCTAATATCCAACCTAAACCTCCTCTAACACAACTCCAGGCCATTCCCTCAGGTCCTGTCACTGGTCACAGGAGTGAAGAAATCAGTGTCTGCCCTTCTCCTTCCCCTCATGAGGAAGCTGTAACTGAAGTGAGATCTCCCTCAGTCTCCTCCAGGCTGAACAGACCAAGTGACTGCAGCCATTCCTCACACAGCTTCACTTCAGGGCCCTTCACCACTGTTTGGTTGCCTTGTTTAGATGCTCCCTTATAGTTTAATATGGGCAGATACTAATTTATCTGACCAATAATCACAATGTGGAACCATGCAGATGGACACTATACAAACACTACGCTGTTGACTTGTCTAAGTTACTTTTTTGTTTGACTCTTTCCTACAGCATTGTTTCTTTGAATCACCATGCAGCGCTAGATATTTGTTTTGCAAGGCCTTAGACCGTATATGTATTTGCTGTAGCAACAAGATGTACTGATTTTTTAAAAGGACTATTACACAACTATTAAAAAATCCTCCAATTCTGTTAATGGCCAGAAATGTTCCTTTTACTTAGAAAAGAAACCTGCAACACAAAATGTTCCAGTATTCATATTAAGAGATAATGGCACTAAGGAAGACTGTAAAATATGCCAATCTTACTTGTTTTACTTTTAGACATAAAATTTAAAAAAAAAAAAAAAAGTATTAAGTCATCCTTCCAGTGATTTTAAGGTAATTTTAATCTAAAAATAAAATGGATAATCTTCTCAGACAGGGGGTATTTTTCTAAAATTGGACAATATATTTCATTTCCACTTTGTTACTTATTTCACTAACATTTTTGAATTAAAAACATGGGTAAACTAACAATCAGTACTGCCAAACCAAGTAGTATGCTTATGAAAATTTGGGAATATTTATCCAAGAAAAAATTATTAACTCAGAGTGTGATAAAATTGGAGCACTCACTACTTTAACTGAAAAAATCCAGAAGATGAAACATAAGAGATTAATAACTCATTTTTTTCCTTTTTAAGTTACATAATTAGGTTATCTTCCAGGTTTTTGGACCTTTAGTTTATAAATAGAAGCAAAACAAACATTTTTCCAGTCTTGCCTATCAAGGAGCCACAGTGCACCAAGGTTAAAAAATATAATTATCCATGGAACTCTATGTACCACTTCTGAATTATCATTACTCCCCAAAAACCTCTTCTATGTAGGAATTATGGCATAATACAAAGGGGAATCTGAAACTGTTTGTCAAGTATTTTAGTTACACCAGACTGGATCTGTGTGCCTGTTCTTTGTCTTCTTATATAAGCCATTTAAGTAAAATTAATTTATTACTGTTTTATAACCCTTCAGAAAATTGTTACTAAAAAAGAACAATCTCAAAAACTCAAGAATATTGAGTCATGATTTGAAAATGTTGATCCAATGTACAATGACCTAAGATGCTGCCCTTGGAAGTAATGAACATTTCATCTTCCAGGGTACATTGGGTTTTGAAAGCTTTCAATATTTAGGAAAAGGAATTTTACTTAATGTACTTGCTCAGGTTTTCATTTGTCTACCTTAGAAAAGATTATTTCAACTACCTAGTCTACTCCATCCAATAGTGTAAAGAAGTTCTACATCCAAAGTTTGAGAAAAAAAGTCTCAACCATTTCTTATTTATTTTACTTACATGCCAAAGACCCCAATTATTTACATTATTGCTTTCCTATCTATTCCTCATTATAACTCTGTAAAAACTTTTATTCATGCACTGCTACTAAGTTAAACATGGCTATGAACCTAAGTTTCCAGGCCAATCTTCATTATTTAAAAAAAAATAACTAAATAAACTTCCAGGATGCAGCAAAATACAGTAACTTTGACTTTAACTATTTAATGCCATTGACATCAGAAGCTGTGTGCTAGGCTGACAGACCAAAAACATTCTGAAGACTGGAGCACAAAATTAATACAAGACAATCACATCAATACAGTATCATAACAGATGTCAGAGGAAAGTCTTCTCCATTACTGAAGTCAGAGTACTGTATCTATGTAGTTACCACATCTAGCAGTTGCTGCTTATTAGTTGTTCAGTACCATATTTTCATTATCTTCACAGACAGGATAATTTTATCAATTCAAATATAACTTCTAATTCTGTCTTCTGCAAATTATTTTCTCCTGTTCCTGTTAATTTCTTTTTGTCTCTTTCTACTTCTTTGTCCTTTATGCATTGCCTTTCCTTTAGCAACTCCCATAGTCCTTATGATTTGGGGTTTTTTCTACCTCATTACCTACGGGTTCTGATACTCTACTATTTAAAAACAGTTAAAGCTAAAAAATGCAACTACCATTTCTGTGTATAACCTCTCCTTTTCCTGTTGTAGCTACGGAAGTGGTGATCACACATTTAATACTGGCAAAGATATCACAACTGAGTTTCAGAAATGGCCTATTCTTCAAATTGCTCATCTTCACAAAACACAAAGGTAAACTCTAATTTTCATTCCTATCCCACCAGCTAGCCCTGTAGCTTTACACCCTAAAGATTGCCATACATAAAAATGCATCAAAATAACAATTTTCAGCAGCCTGTTAGAGATAGGCTGTTTAAGTAGGAATAGAAGTTCATAACATCTCTATTTCTCTCCTATGATCTTGACATCTAACATTTTGTGTTCTGGGGAATACCATAAAATGAGATAACAGTGAGGAACACACTTTATACAGCAATCAGAATCGCAGTGGAATTCCTAAAACGTTCATTCCCAGATACAGACTTCCATTTTTCCTCTTCACAGCTGTTATTAGTCTTTGTTGCTCAAACTACTGAAAACAGAGCTTTCAGTAAATAATGGAATTTAAGCAGAATAGTGAGTATTTTACGTTTTTTTAATACTGTTTTTAATATAGATTCCTCTCCACTTCATTATTCTCAATAAACTTTCTTCCATTCTTTCCTTATTTTCTGCCTTCCTAATCCCCTGCAACTACAATTCCCTATTTTCTGAGCATTCATCTTTTTCATCCTGTATATGCAGTGTTGTACCAACACTGTTCTTTCATCAAAAACTACTGTGTTGTTGAAGACTTTTAGCCTTAAAAATATTTTTTTTCCCAGTTCTTTCCCAGACTCCTCTTTTCTCCTTCTTGTCTCCATCCTTCCCTTCTCTCAATTCAATAAAGACTAGCAGGCAACTGTTTTTAAGTTCTCAATTGCCTATGCACATAAATATGCTGCACAAGCCCAGAACGAAAATGAAATTATTAACATTATTTTTAAAATCAAAATATCATTTCCTACTAATCTGCAGTGTAAATCTTGCAGAACTTTCCTGCATCAAAGCCTATGTGATGCAAGCAGCACTGTTCTTCATCCTGTTCCAAAGGAATACAATAAAGCTGCTTCTGTCAGAAACAGAAAAAAAACATTCCCCATTTAACTTCACTTTTTAAAAGCATGCACTCCTTGTGTCCCTCAGTCCTTCCTATGCTTGATGCTGGGGCACAGAAGAGCTGAGTGAACACTTCCTCCTCCCCTCAGGGCACTTTAGAAACAATTGACTGGCTCCTATTTTTTAATCCACCTTTCCTAAATCCGTATTTAGGGACCCTACTTTGATGTGGGTTTAAAAGTTGGTTTAAAACATATCAGTGTAACTTTGTCACTAATCTCCCTTCTCCACCCCTACTCAAATCAATTGAACAAAAATGGAAAACAAACTGTCTCTAGTAGTATTCCACATTGAACAACTCTTTCACAAGGTTCTGGGCCAAACCACTTTTGTCACTGGTGTGTCAAAATAAGACATATTTTCCAAATCTCACTTTATATATAAAGTTCAAAGCCTTCACTACTATTGTTTTGGGTTTTTTTCTTAATGGTTATGTAGCATATTGTAAAATTTGACACAAAATACCTGCCCAAGCAGGTATAGTGCCCAAGCTTTGATGTGCCCAAAGACCAAGTGAAGCTATAAGAATTTATCCACTCAGCTCACAGAGCTCAAGGAGAGCCTCTAAAACTGCCCTCATCCACTGTGCCTTAGAATAAAACTTGTCTTACTATAAGCACGTAAAATTTAGTTTTAAAACTATTTAAAACTATTCCGTTTTTATTTTCTCTGTGTATGTATAAATACCTTATTTTGCACACTACACTAATTTTCTGATGGACTGTGGTGCTAAAAGCCAGCAAAGAAATCACAGAAAATACAGAAAGATTTCTTATTGAAATACAGAGGCATCAGAGGCATCTTTCAAAAATGCAAAGAAAAGAGAAAAAATGGGAAAAAAATGCTTCCAGTATGAGAATAATATTTATAAAATTGTTTTCACTGCAAGAATAATATTTATAAAATTCAATCCCAAACCACATATGCTGCTGTAAACCATATATCCTTTATGTGCTTTATAGCATCTGCGAGTTCTGGGCATGCAACATATTAAGAGAGAAGACGTACACAATATCAAAGTATTCTCACAGCTTCCTTTACCATGTAAAGCTGTTCCCAAATAGATAATTTTACCGATGCACATTACAGAAAGCATCTTTCATTGGAAACACTTGAAACAAGGAAAATACCACAAGAGAGAAGACTATAGCCTAATACATTGCAGTAATATAACCTCTTGACCGCAAGTTTTTTGTATGTGTATTACAAAAGGCTCTTGACACCTGTCATTTTCAGAGACTAATAATTTGAAAAAAAAAAACAACCCTTTAATAGTGTTTGAGCTCAAACAGGTGAAATCAGATGCAGTGTAGTATAATAGAGCAATTCATTTTAACCCTTTTCCCCCTTTCTATCAGTTTTAATTTTGGCTTGTTATTACAAATTCTTACAGATAGCAGAGCTGTTGTATTAAAATTCACCTATTTTTTGAGTGGCTTCAGAGCAGAAATGTTACTTTAATTTTAATTTTAGTTTCATGAGAAACTCTTCTATAAATTTGATATGCACAGCCAGCTAAAATTGCCTTGTAATTGATTACTACAACTTCATAAGGTGGGACAGTATGGGCACTGGAAATAATTGCTGGTGGAAGGATTTCCCAGTATTTATGTAGGACTATACAATCCCTGCAAAAATACTGTATAATTTAAAATTATCTACCAATAATTATTTCATTACTTGAATTATTTAAATACTTGAAACATGAAAGTTTTTCTTTGTTTTGTTTTCCATTTAGTATTGTGAGCATTTCTTTATGTTTATGCCTCATCTATTAAAGTATCTTGGTATGAATCAGAATGCCAGTAACATGTGCCTTACTATACTATGGTTTCAGTCTGAATTTTACCACCTCAGGTTTGTTGCTGCAGTATTTTGTGTCTAGAAAACCACCAACTGAGCGCCTGATAACTCCTCCATATGGGAAGCATGGAGGACAACCAACCCACATGGCAGCAGTCCTGAGGGGATTCTACATCCAAATTACTACAGGTTGTTCAAATTATGAGAGATCGTACATCTGAGAGGCATTACAGTATCACGGCTGCATGACATGAAGTTTTATAATGATTTGCACAGCCCCTGTGACAATGTTCACAGCTTCTACCACAGAGACATTAACCTCATGCAGGCAAAGAGCCACAGTAATAAACCATGCAGTGCAGCAGAATGGTAACTTAAAAATATACTTAACTCACTGTCACATATACACCATGATTGCAAATGCTTTTTGTGATTGTAAGTGTATTTGGGCAGATGCACTATTGACATAATGTCTATTTCTTAATAAACTGAGTACATTTTCCTGGGAAAAAGAAGGTATCACTGGGAGGATACAGGGAATACTGCAAGACTTCAATAATGAAAAAGCGCTTCAGAAAACATGATCCAGAACATACATCTTCCCTTTCTCATTCCATCCTGTCCCCTGTAAGGAGGAAAGTCTAGCAGGTGGAAGTTCACTGCTTCCATCACTGCTTTCTGCTGCTCACTTCCCAAATCAATTCCATCCTCCAGCCTCCCCCATGTTGTAGTTGCTTCCCTTCAGGTTCTTCTATCCTTGCTCAAACCCTACAGCTCTTCTTCCCTTTAGGTCACCTCCCATCAACCTGCCACCCAGCAACTGGTCCCCTTGCCTTGCTTTAACTTCCCAGACCACTTACAGAGGTCATAGCTGAGAGGCACAGCCACTTCCCAGGCCTGCCCTGTAGCTGAATGAGTGCAGTGTGACATTGGTGACATGGGCTAGGGCAGCTCGCTGCTCCTCAGGTTCCCTGTGCTCGATGACTGGAGGGACCCCCACACAGGGGATCTTTGCAGGAGCCACGCTCATCTCTTACAGCTTCAGGTTGACCATTCTTTCTGCTAGGAAGAAATCTCTTGAAGTTTGTTGGCTCGATGGCTAACCAAAGCAGCACAATACAGTCCATGTTCCCAGCGGCGTGCAAGATCATGGAAGTCTACTTCTCTCTGATGGCTAGGGAACAAGCCTGGGGGAGCTGACTCTTTGAGGCACCCAGGGCCTTCCAAAACATCTCTGTAAGAGCTGCCTTTAAAAATATCTCAAATGTCACCTTGCAGCACTTCATTACCTAGAAACCGGATAAACCTCAGAAATGAGGACTCATTTGTCACACCAAAATAAAAGAATATAAACAGGTTTTCCATTCTACCACAAGTAAACCAACCCACTCTTTTGAAGCTAAGCTGAAGCAGTGCCCAGACAAGTCTGTTACCTATCCAACTTACTGTTTGGCTTTGAGGTTTGTTTTGGTGGTTTTTTCTTGTTGGGTTTTTTGTTTGTTTTGGGGGTTTTTTGTTTGTTTGTTTGTTTGCTGTTTTTTTTTTTTTTATTGCTAAACTAATAGTGAATCACATTCACTGAAAAATGTGGAGGAGAGAGTCAGCTCTTGTTTCTCATAATATATTTGTGTCAGGTAAAGATAATGTACTTTTAAAGACTTGTGATATATTTATCAAAAGCAGTGGTGGTGGGCAGGAAGCTCCAAGACAGTTGTTCTGGTCCCTTGACAATGCATTTTGTATTTTTGTCTTATTTGGCCATATAACATGGTTGACTGATTTAAATCAAACTATTTAAAACACCAGTTTTAATGACAATTTATACAGGAATGCAGGAGTTCTTGATTTAAATAGTAGATTTTAAATCTTATTTTGTATTTGCCTAAGCAGAAGTTCTTTGTCACTGACTCATTGAATGATTAGGCTAGGCTGCTCTCAATAAAAAAGGAGCTCTTACATTAAATTGGTTCTTTCATTTTGCTGTTATGAAATGCATATTTTAAATCCTATTTTTTGACATTTAATGAATCTAAATAAACTTTTTGTTTAGAAAATAATATTGCTTTATTTTTTATCTTTCTACACTTTATTGAGATAAAAAGCAGAATTAGATTTAAAACAGTATCTTGAAACTGTTCTGTATTTATTAAACTATCTAAAGTTTAGTCACTTATTATGCAAGGACTATTTTATTCTAGTGTGTAAACTGGTTGCTAGTTCCTGGTAAGCAGAGGGTTCTTTTCTAAACTGGCTTACATAGGTACAGACACATACAAAAACATCCTCCTACATTTTCTAAAATGAAGAATATAATGAGGAAAATAATCTGGAAAACGAAAACAAGTTACACTGACCATTGGATTTTTCAGCCTTCATTCAATTCAGCATGTACACATGGAACAACAGAAACATGTTCCTGTGAAGCACATATATATTTCTACAGTGAAAAAAGGTAAGTACTAGAATTCACTCTAATTAAAAGCATTTTGATGATAGACACTTAAATGGATGACAAGGCAACATTTTCACAAAGAACGACTAAATTCAGAAATTTAACATGTCTTGCTTGATTCTGACAGCAATTAAAAAAGCCTAAGCCTTTTTTTCATTAAAATTTGAAGAAAATTCACTGATGCAACAGGTCTGTTTTATATATTTTAATTCTTTTAATGAGCTGAAGTGGATTTAGTTCTATGTAAGTATTTTCACACTTTAAATGTTAAATTTAACCTGGAATATTTGGAAAATAAGTCCATTCTAATGTAAATAACTTAAATCAGAATTTTATAGATACACATTTTTCCATTAATATTACTTCAAATCCAACTCACCTTGAAGTCTGGATATCTAAAGCCCGAAATATCTTAAACATTATATCTTTAAAGAATGCTGTGGCATTGAGCAGTAATGTTTTTAATCATTTTACTGTTTTGTAACACAGAAAAAGTATAGCATTACAAACTACAGATTTACCAATTAGTTTAATTATTTATGCTATATCTAGTAACCCTTAAATAAACTATTTGTGTAATTAAGGATGCCAGTGTGAGGACAAAAAATTCAAAGAAGTTAACTGTGTTACTTGGACATTTGAAGCAACATTGCTACATGTTAAACATAACATTTGTCTCCAGTATGAGCTTGTAATTTTGTGCCTGTAAAAAAGGATCCTTAAATTATATATTTCAGAAATACACAGGCTTTTATTCCTTGACTCCTGTTAAGTTATTACCTTTACATCAGTTAAGCTCTTTAAGTATATGCTTATTTTTAGGAATGTATTACACATTGTCTATTAAACACAGCAGCTAAACATGTGCTTATGTCCTCTCCAATTAAGTAGGTTTGCTCCCTAAAGCACTTTCAATGTGAATTTGTTTTTCTTGTTTCTACTGCTATGCATCTCCTACTGTTTCTGCTGCATGGCACAATCCCAAATGTGTTATAATATTTAGTGTTAGCTGACACTAGCTACCAACTCTAATCTTAGAGATTACTGGCCAAACACAAAACAAATCCATGGTGCCAAGGTATTTATCTTAAACATATTATTAATTTCGTTTTTCACAACACTAGACATAACTGAATGCTTAAAAAATTCACAATGAAATTTTTAAGATCTGGGAGCACTGTTCATACCTTTTTTATGTAAGTACTTCACATAATCCGGATCACAGAGTTAAAATAACACAAATTAAAATTCTGCATTCAGTATACATTTCTGGACTTGATAAAATTTGGCTTTGCTTATCTTGCATTTCTCAGAGTTCTACCACAACAGAAATCGCACAGAATATGCTTTCTAAACTATATTTTATTATTTTAATGTTGATTGAGTTGGATTTTAAAAATAAGGGTGTTTAGGCTAGGCATTATGATCAAATTTGAGGAAGAATAATTTTGTTCTCAGACTCCTGCATTTAATTGATCCCTTTAGGTCCATTTGCAGTAATAGGGAAGGTAGCCATGTTAACACACATTTTTTTGCAGATAATTTGGTAAGTGAAGTATCTATACCATGCTGAAAAACAAGATGCTTTTTCCTTCTGTGAAGAGCCCGGCAGCTGCAGTGAGAAAGAAGAGGTGGAAAAAAGAACAAGGCAAGCATCAACAGGAATGAAGGCTGTAATATGGGGAAGCTGGAGCTGTAAAAACAGTGTTTCAAGAAGCATGAATGGGTGGAGGATGCAAAGAAGTGGGGAGAGGCATTTGAGAAAGAATGTGATGCAATGTGGAAGAGATCCAATAAATGGAATGGAAACAGAGCAGAATCTGTGGGAACGACAGCCCTGGATGCATCACAGGCCACAAAAGGCTGCCAGGCTTACAAGAAGTGTGCATGCTTCCAATGCAAGTCTCTTCTGTTCCAAGGGATCCAGAAATTCTTAACCTTCAGTTCCCACTCCATAATCCATCTTCCTTCTCTGGTCTCTGCCAAGTTGAGCATCCAGTACAATTCACAGTTCCTAGTCCTTTCTAATAACCCACTGCTGCATTCTCTCTTACTCCCAAATGCCTATTCTATATACCTATTAGGAACCCTATTCTTTCTTTCTATATAAATTACAGAAAATAATTTAAAACCTGAAACTTTCATAATGCTAACCCACCAAAACAAATTTAAGAAACATTAATATTGATTGCCACTGAAAGCCATAAGGACATTTTACATAGACGTGTTTCCTCTGCATTTTCATGCTTACCAGGTATGCAGTGCATGACTTACAGTGTTTGAGTGACTTAATAGAATTTTAAGGATTCATACGAAGTGGAGAGGGATAAGATAATACATCAATCTACCCATTTTTCTTGGTTTTCTGTGTTAAGTGAATGTTTTAGACTATATTCTGTAGAAAAAATTTTATATAATATTTCAGGGTTTGTTCTGCCTTTGAAACTTCAAAGGACATCTGTGAGTATGGCAGCATGTTTCTAATTCATGTGTGATCTTAAACTAAAACTCTGAGAAACATATAAGACTGTGAAAGGATAAAGGTTATTATTAAACACATTTCTAAAATAAAAAATATTTTTTATGTATCTCACTATTGCATAAAATTTAGATAGTCTACCATCTTCCTTATCCCAATGACAGAACTGTATCTATTTGCCAAATTTTATGAATCCCATAAGTAACTGTTTCATGAAGGTCCACCTATTTTTTGTGTACGCATCTTAAAATTCCATTAAATCCATAAATGTTTCAATTTTCTTAGGATCTTTAATAAATACCACAGACATGATTAAAAAAAATACCTAAACTTCACACAGTTAATATTAATGGGGCATTTACTGCACATCAGTTATTCTAAGGATACAAAATAAGACGATACTAACTTCCACATATGGAGCTATGCTCACTTCTGTAGCATTGCAAGTCACTCTCCTGAAAGTACAGGCTATGAAGAAAGCAAAGAGCAGAAAATCTTACATAGGATCTATCCTTCATTTCAGACTGGTATGAAAATTTCCTAACATGATCGCTGTCACATCAAAACAAAGATGTGAACATTCAGGACACTAGAGACACTTTTTTGTTATGAAAGAAGAAACACATTCCTTCTTCCAAAGAATTTCTGCTTCATAATGTGTTAGCACTTCCATATCTGAAAATACCTGTGAGATGGTCTGATTTAGGACAAATACATACACTCAATTGTAAGATCTCTGCATTACAACATTGGATAATCACATCCAAATTGTTTTTCTCTTTAGTGTTAGAAATAACAGCTCAAGTATGCTGAGGTTCCTACTCCTTTCTTTCCAAGTTCTCTGTATAAAACAGAGGCAGCATCTTGTATAAGGCAGTGTTTCATAGTAACCCTGACACATCTTTCATGCTACCTGCATTTTGGTTCCTGCATTATTTTTTTTATTATTTTTGACCATTACAATCCTAAAGGAGGACTAACTGAGATAAATGACTATTAGAAACAATCCATTTATAAATCGGGACAGTTTTAAACAGAATTTTTGGTGTATCTTGTATCTCAGATCCACCAGCACAAGACTTCTGCTTGCATTAATAATGTCTATAACAGATTACAGGTTCCATTGCTAACTTATTTACTTGCAAATCCAAATCTTGAAGTCTGGGACTGGATGGTTCCTTATGGCCTGTATGATTTAAGAGAAAGAAAAGATAGGCTTTTCTTTACAATTTCTCCTGAGAAAACTGATAGCAAAGCCTTCTACAAAACAATCTATAGAAGAATGAAGAAGAGATCTGAAAGCATAAAATCACTTGAAAAAAAACCAACTTTTAGATAAAAAAACAAAACCAGAAAAGCAATAACCAACAGTTTCTGACGTGTGTTGGAGGTGTACAGTACAAAACATAATATGATGCACAGATTTGGAGGGCACCAAAGGATGGACTGATGCTGCACGTGGAAAAATAACTTATGGAAGGAAAGCCTTCTTATTTACCAGAAAGCTTTGCTATAATTTTCTGTACTTTAGGATATAGTTAAAAGGATTAATGAAACAAAACACTTTATTATTTATAGGGCACTTGGAGATACGACATAGAGGGAAGGCTGTCTTTCTATCCCTTTTTCATTTTGATAAAAGAGTTTCAAAGAACACTCTTAGATAACAAATTAGCTTTATAGGTGGAACACTTTCCACTTGTAATGTTAAATGTGAAAACTGTCAGGACAGTTTAAAGCACAGTTATACTCTTCCACAGTTTGGAGAGAGGCAACTGATGAACCTTAACACGAACTTTAAGAATATCAGTACACAGAAAGATCATATAGCCTAAAGAGCAACAAACAAAAAATGCATGGATTCTCCTGGAATCGATCTGTGTACCTTGACAAACATCAACCAGGTTAAATGTTTTGGGCTTGATTTATATAAGTAGCATATTCTAAAATCACATGTACTTATATCCTACTCATGTGCACAGATGTCACACATACATGTTGCAAACCACAGACTGATGGGTTGACATTACATCATCCTAAAGACCTAGTGATTTGAAAAATTTTGATTGGGTGCATAATATAGAGAATTTCACAAAAAATGCGATGAAAAAAATATTAACTATAGCCTCCACATATAAGGGAACACATCTAAAATGCACACATTGCTGTGACACAAGCAGACAACTTACCTGAGCTAAATTTTAGCTAGGTTAGTGCATACTGCTGGTAGTGACAAATATAGCTCAGGGCAAACTGCGAAGCTAAAGAATGCAGGTAAATATTCAGGTAGTTGAGACTTTACTGTGCTCTACAACACTGTAAATGCAATACTAGCAGCACACAGGGAGGCTAGTTTAAAGTCACCTCAGAAAAACCAGCTTCACGAGGAAGTTATACCTTCTTCTTGACTGTAACCCTTCTAGGCAAACCAAAGAAGACAGACTTTACATCACAACCTACATCTTAGTCTTAAAAGTGAATTTCTTCCATGGGTCAATATATTTTGTTGAAGTTACTGATGAAAATGACTTAATATTGCCATATTCAGTCTTTGATTTTGAGCAGACATATACCCATTTTGATGGAATATGACATGATGCTGAGCTCCTTGGATTTGGGCAGCAATTCATGACTCCTTCTATCCCCAGATTTCTTAGTCACAGTTTAATAATACAGACTCCAGTGGCAACATTTGGTCTTTACAAAATTGTTATCTAGACCTTAGCTAGACAAATATTTTTGGTATGAATTTCAATGCATTGGGACTTGCCTGTTAATTCTGTGTCTTAAGACTGCAATTCCAAGTAGTTTGTATATAATTATACACTGTTCTAAAGTATCAATTTTCTCAAAACATTTCCTTTATAAACTAGAACAGCCACAGACAGATTCACTTTACTAGAGAGAGAAAGATTGATATGCACAGGCATCAAGCTTGATGGAGAAAAGTCCACAGAAGCATAAGTTTGTGAGGCCAAGATAGATGAGTAATTGCAAAGGTGAAGGGAGCACAATGAAAAACTGAGCCAAAATGACAAATACAAAGCAAGCAGCGAGGATGAGAGAAAGGAGACCACATGGAGGAAAAGCCAAAGCCAGCAGGTGGAAAAATTCACTGGGAATAAGAAGAGAAAATCAGTTTACAGATATAAAAGATTCTCACAGCAGTAAAACAAATTGTAATTTGGAGGACAGTACTAGAAGCATCTATGGCCTCTTATTTAAAGCAGTCTACTCTGAGAAATTTTTTATTGCTACTGTCCCTTCAAGACAGGACATATTAGTTTCTCTTTTATCTCTAAATCTAACATCAAACTTGAATTATTATAAATGGCAATATGTAAACAAATCATACCATGCAATATCATAATAAGAATACATTCTGTTAAGGCTTAAACAGCCCTGTGACTGCGAAGACTCTACACAAAGTAATGCAAAGTGACTACAAAGTAATTTCAAGCTTAATATGTGCACTCAGAAATGTAAAATCCACCTATTCAGATTCTCTTACAAAGAGAAGCTGTCCAATCTAATTCCTACAAATCACACTTAGCTTCAAAAGGATCTTCAGATTGTATTCTGATATCTTAAAATATTTGCACAGTTGTGTTGGAGAGGAGGTACAGGGCATTTGTTTCTTTGACTGACTGGCAAACTCTGGGATATTTTAAATTTTCAATAAAATTGACTGTTTCTTCGTAGATTAGTTTGATGCCCACTATACAGAATTGGTGACCCAATACACTTCCTAAAACTAGTTACATACTTTGCAGGGCCCTCTTTAGACAGTTACATACATGCAAGTTCTGCTTCTTTGTGTTCTACAATCACTAAAGAAAATCCAAATCATAATGATTACTTTCTCTATGCAGATAAAAGCAATTATTTATGGAAATAAATACATTAAGACAGAAATACCTCTTTTACCAAATAGTACCTCTTGTACGATTAATTTAAAATAACTATTTCTCCTCTTATACACTTAACCAAACTAATTTCACACTA
This sequence comes from Toxostoma redivivum, assembly GCA_013397375.1. Lineage (NCBI taxonomy): Eukaryota > Metazoa > Chordata > Aves > Passeriformes > Mimidae > Toxostoma > Toxostoma redivivum. The sequence continues at coordinate 222,050 of VXBI01002354.1, read as the reverse complement.
AAATAAATTTATTATTTCATATAAAATAATATGCATTTATAAATACATGTATGTTTGGTTGGGGAACATTTTTGGTTCTTGTTACATTATCTTCCTCATCTTCTTCGATTAGATGACATCTGTCATTCATAGATTTACACTATATTGGTGTAGTGGTGCTATATGCTATGTTGTCCTCAAGCTCCATCTGGCCAAGCTATATGACGGCACTTTCTTCTCATCATCGTGAGATTTCCCACCATGAAACTTCGTAAGAAGTTAAACTATACTCCATCTTTCTTTAATATTCTTTTTGGTGATCTTAGCTTCACTCATGTCCTCAAAGATAATATTTAAATAAAGTTATTTTCAGTAACCTAGATCCTTCAGCACTGCCAATGTTCCTATCCAGTGCTTCTGTTTTGGCTAAGGTTATTTAGATCTTTCTTCCACCTCACTGAAAGTGAGAAATGCTTCTCACTGACAGAGACCCCTCAGATATAACTTTAGAATTATGTCCCTTCAACAATGTCCTCTCCCTATTTGTCTTCATTGTCCATTTTATCATCTTTGACCCTGAACTTCTGGTCCTTTCCCATAATTCTTGCATCTGTGAATGTCCTTACAAGTACTTTGAAGTTAATAGACGATGAACCAAGTTGAGAGAAGGGTACTTTGGCCTCACCCCTTTGACACTTTCTTCATAACGTTGTTTTCTCTAGCTTAAAAAACTGGCAGTAAATGCCACATACTCCCCAACCCTATTCTTGGTTTTTGGGAGGCAGAGCAAGCAGAATACTCCCATGTCTGCAATCAAAATAATGATAAAGTAGTGTAAGTACATCATTACATCCTACTTACATACATACCTTGAGTATTTCAAGGGTTAATATTGTGTATTTTTTTAATTTTCCCATGGACTAATTCCAGTTCTTCACATAGCTTTTATCTTTTTTTATAATTACAACTGCTCCTGTCACTTATCTAGTAACTCAGTTTTCTGGTGCTCTTCCATTTCAGATTACCAATTCTACCTGCTTTGCAGCTACATGAGCAATTTCTTTTTTCTTTCTTTTAAAGACTATAGAACAGATGAAGGATTAATAAATGAGACAGCTGCTTTTCTTACTTCAGCTCTGGCTTTTGGTGTTCTGTTTTATCCCTTGTGGCATGAGGCTGCCAATAAACTGACCTGTTCAGGCACTGACAGGAGATCTCCAGGTGGAACACTTACAAGACCTTCAAAACAGGTAGTAAAGGAGTTCCAGATATTAGACAGACAAGATCACAGGTTCAGTCAGGAAAAACAGCATGAGGAGCACCCACCAAGACTTAGGAAAATGAAATCTCCATTAAAGAACACTCTTGAAGGTCAAGTACTGGGTATAAAAGTAGCAAATTGGGATAATATTTTTTTTTTATCTTTGATAGATTAATCAAATAGGCTTTATGTAAAATTGATTTTATTTAATAAAATACTTTATGGTATCACTGCTAAAAATTAAGTAACAATAACAATTCTATTCTGAGTAAAACTATTTTATTCCAATTTAAACAATAAGGGCAGAAAAGTTGAACTTTAGAAATCCACTAGAACTCTTCCACACAATGACCAGGACTAATTAGTAAACACTATATGACAGCAATAATTCATAAATACACATTTTCTGACTTTTTATCTGAATTATATGATATTTTCCGTTCTTTACCTGTTGTAGTATGAACACTACCTAGCTTCCAAACACCACTACAAAGGAGATCAGGCATGAAATGGTCATAAGTATTAGTTTCCAGTAGATTTCACTTTTCTTTTTCAAGCTACAGCTTGACATTTTGCAAAATCTCTGGAGACCAAACAGTGAAATCGAGTTACTGCAGGAGTGAACTGTAAATTCCATGAAACCATGTAATATATCTTAACACAGATG
>VXBI01002354.1:205143-215143 GCA_013397375.1 Toxostoma redivivum | reverse complement strand
AATAAAAAATTTTAAGAAAAATAATTTCTAGGGTTTCCTCTGTTTTTCTGTGTGTCAAAGTTTTCCAGACAAGTCACATATTACAAACATCATTTTAGAGAGTTCATACAGTGACAATAATAAAAGCAGCCATCATTTTCCTCTTAATTCATATTCCAAAAGGCATCTGGTCAAAAACAGGGGAAAAAAAAGAAACAGAAAAAGGAGGAAGCAAAGAAAAAGTAGCACAAAGCTATGCTGAAGGACATCCTACCATATGTTTACTAGTGTTTATGTTTCACATCAACGTATTTTATGGAAGGATTCATATGCCTAACTCAAGTTGTATTTAAATCCTATGGTGCAGACCCTACCATAAAATGCCTCTTGAGTCCTATTAACTGTACCCATGGTTTTACTTTGCCTATCTGCTTATTTAAGATCTAATCACAGTTTTGAAGAAAAGATTGTCACTTCTAAGCCTGTCCCCTCAGAACCTGTCTGTTATTAGTACTCAACTGGATATTTTCATCTTCAGTTGTAATTCTCTGTGGTCTTTGCAAATGCTATCTACCAGAATCTCTGGCTGTATGGACAAATTGACTACACATGCCTAGGACTGCTACTGTGAGAAACACGTAAGTGGTACATTATTCTATTAGCATTTTTGTGTTTTAAACTACTTCACTTGAATTTAGTTTTATAAACATATTCACCAATTTGATGCACTCTTTCTCAAAAAAGATTTTAAAATTCTGTTATAATCTGAACACCTGAATAAAGATGATGGCATGATTTTCAATGAAAAAAATTAAAATTTTATATTTCCTTGTATGTAGACGATTTTATATGAAAAGAGTATAAAAACACAAGGTATATATATACATAATCATGTATATATCGAGAGGTAAAAAACTGCTAAGAACATAATGAAGACACTGAAACCTGTATTTCTTCAGACTGTCATACTGTAAATGCTCAATTGCTAAAACAGAATACACTTGAATTTGAAATAAGGCACAGATTTAAGCCTTAACAACTTCTCATATTTCAGCCTACAAGTACTTCCTTCTTCCACATTTTCTGTCACCATTTAAAATATTTAACTATAAACGTAGCTAGTGTACACGGCTTTATTCAGCACTAAAAATTATTCGATTTTAAGAGCTATTTTGACCTGCTAATTTCAGAGGCCCGTGCACATGCAGTGTATCTCTAATGTTAAAACATGTTTCTAAAAAACAACATTTTTATAATATTTTATCTAACATAAGACAATTTTCCTTCCATTAATGTAATAACCTGACATTGTAATGAAAAACCTCAGCATTTAAAATTAAGAGTTTGAACTCCAAAGGTGCTGAGTGGGCTCAGCAAATGAAAGGTTGAGGCAGCAAAGACTTTCAGGAGTTTGAAGCAGGTACTGGGAACTCTACAGAATCAGACCCCAAATTCAGACTGTTTACCAAACAGTTTGGGCTTCACTGCATTAGTACAATCTGTGTTCCCTGATGGAGAGGCAGGTCCTTAGGTAAACAAAGTAGGAGTTTAGTTTGTTCAGGTTTTAAAAGGAAGAGAAATCTTACAGTGACAAAAGTTAATGGATTGCATCTTGTAATTAGGTAGTGTCAGCAGCCAAAGAACGGTTGAATTTTACAGTTTTAAACATAACAGCAGCTCTCCATTAACTTGTTCGGAGCACAGACAGACAAACTTAAAAAATATGCTTTCAAAATGAGAATGGAAACAGACCTTTAGAAAAGCTGCTTCTTCTCTTTTCCCATGTTTTCAAAATTACACATCCATATTACAACTCACACACACGCAAGCGCACAAAGACAGGAACACTGTATTTTTTATTTCAGTGCTTTTGAACTAACCAACATTTAATTACACCTATGACAGCAAAGGATCTTTATTGAGAAAAGTCACCCTGGTCCCTTCACTAGGGTCCCTTCACTGCCCAGCTCTGACTTTGGCACAATTCACTGCAAGCGAAGCAAAGTCTCAACTAATGTGGCCCTCTGGTGGAAAACCTCGCACCATGTACTGCACGCCCGAATCGCACAGTAAACTAACAGCTCCTGAAAACATGCACTGCAAGGCTTCGGCACAACTTTTATAAACACGCAGCGGGATTTTAATCACCAGGCAAGCGTGGTGGCATGCAGCCATATCAGCAAGACGTTGCTGCCACAAGAACGGGATCCTTCCATTTCAGCATTATCATGCACTAAAACAACAATAAATAACGCCCCATGCTCTTCACTTCCACGACACTCCACATTCGCACGCACCGAGGGTCTCCAAAAAGGTGCCCCTCTGAAAACAGCCCTTTATTTGTTTAAAAACAAACAGGAAACAAAACAAACTTACCTGCTGTTGTTGCAGATGCAGCAGTTCTACTGTGCTTACTTCAGTGCTCGTGTCACCACTTGATCTTCCATCTCTGCTGCCAGCATCTAATTGGCTGCTTAGAGTGCTCATTCCATTTTGATTCATTGAACTGTTGCTTATTGTCTCTGTCGCAGATTCCTGCATCATGACTTAATACCTAAAAGTGATTAAGAAGTATCAATTAACACACGCGTTACACCTTCACACTTCCATTATCAAGATGTCCCTCTCTGCCAATTACACAGACAGCATCTTTAGAAGAAGAAAAAAGCCTCGCAGAGCCGTTTACCAAGAAATGCAATGCAAACTCTGCTTTCATACAGCTGCTAATCACTGGAATTATGATTCCTATAAGCAAGCTTTGTGTGCTTACATTTAACAGCCAAAATAACACACCATGCATGCAGCATGGTCAATAGCATTTATGAACGACTACGTTTTAAAGTCTACCTATAAAACCAGTTTAAGTGAAGGCACGATTTCACACACTGCTCTATATTTCCTATTATCTATCTTTGACAACCATGGATGACTATACAGCCTTATTTAAAATATTCACTATCTTGATTCTGTCAGAATTTTACAGCATATCTTATGCAAGGCTGTTGTTTAATGATGCACAGCTAATCATACAAAATTAAAATTTTGTAAGGGTGTTACAAATCATATGGTATCAACCAATGATAAATAGTATAATGGGCTTCTCCTTTTTTGTGACTAAATAAAATTTTGCCTCGGAGGCATTTTAAGAAAAAGCTCCTGCTGCAAACACGTCAGATATTGCCTATTTTTTTAATCAAACGCCTGATATTCATTTATTTTTCTGACATTTAAAACATTTAATACTGTCCTTCCTGGGAAGTAATTAAGCTTATGCATGAGCAGCAATCAAACTGTTCACTTGAAGATGACTTAAAACTCAATTTTAACATAGGCAAATAAATGAAAGATATAAAATTAATTTTCCAGGCATGTATTAGATATGAAAGCTGGAAATAAAATCTATCAAGAATATCACTAATGATTGTGCTAAAAACAGCATAAATTATGCATATTACCTTCTCTACAGTAATAAATGTTTTATCATTTTCACTGCATAAATATACTGTACTTTCAGGATAGCAATGAGATGTCCTGCCAAGATCAGTTGAAATCTTTGCAGTAAATAAAGAACCAACGTGCCCTTACAAACCAGAATTTCAAGGCACATTTTGTATCTGTAATATGGAAAGGTCAGCGTCTCTTCTCAGAGCCACCAAAGTCCTCTCCTGCTCTTGCAGGGTCAGAATGGAGCTCCCTTCCTTCATTCTCACTCCCGACCTACTGACAAGAGTCCTCACAACAACCTGGCTGAGCTGTGATTTTAAAAACCACCTCTGAAGGGAGAGGGATGCGTAAGCAAACTCGGGGAAGGAAACAAAGCTTGCTGTTTAGCCTAATTATTTAATTTAGCTATTTTTCCCTTTGCAAAGTATGAGCAACAAAAAAAAATTTAAAAAGGCAGGAAAAGAATCATTACACTTCAACTATGTGCATGGGGTATTAATTAAAATGCAGTATGAATTACCACAAACAAGCTCCTACAAGATATAGCAAAAGTATATATTGTGTGAAAAATGTTAAAATAGCAAAATATGAGTTATTTAAGGATGGTCTGTTCAGAGATAAACAGGATGCAAAAAACCTAAATACAAATACAGTTAACATAAAGGAGGGCAGCTGTTACAGCCCGGTAAACAACAGCAGCACCAGATGTGTTTATGAAGAAACAGTCCTTCTAAAACACTTATGAACATCAGCGAAGAAAAATAATAGAAATGGAAAATGTGATACAAGCAGTGATGAATTTTACAAGGCAAAAACAAAGCTAATACTCTTTTCTGAGATTAGGCAGCTAATAAGTATTCAAATTAGGCATAAATTTTACATGTACAATGTTTAAAATATTCAGAGAAAAGGGTCTGATTGCCCTTAGTAGTTATATGAAAATTCTAATGTGGATATGCCACAACTGTGGAAGCAGACAGCCCTTTCTGATTTTTACAATATTTACTTTCAATAAAAGGACATGTATATCAGAGTGGAAATTTATTTAAAACTTCATCAGCTGTATCGTTACAAGGATTTGGAAATTTGGGAAATTCAAATGTTAATCCTCTTTTAGTCAAACAAAGATTTAACCAACAGACAGGTTCATCTTTTACAAATTCAAACGTTAGACAATAACAGTGGTACATTTAGCCAAGCACATAAAAAGGGCAAAGAGGTGTAAATGTTAGATAATCAAAACATTACAAAACACCCAGAAATGTAATAAATAAATACATCATCCCTCATGTTTTTACATCTCTCTGACTGTTTCATTACAATTAACAAAGAAGGGTTAAATGTCTTCCAGTTCATATTAACCAAAGGGTTTTATGTCTTGTGGATTTTGTATCCTTGCAAAGCCCCAGAGTGTAGTTCAGGCTCTACATTTAAAGTTAAAGTGCCTGTGAGCCAGCAGAATCAGCTTTAACATAACCTGACCAGTACCACTACTCCGGCAATAGAAAACAACAAATCCGATCCAACAGCTGGGTACAGACAGAATGAAACTACAGACTAACAGCACTATAAAGGACTATTTCTTTTGAAGTGAAGAAACACTGAAGTATTTTTATGAAGAAAAAAGAGACCTATAATTGTATGCTAAAAATAAAGTGTGGGGGGTGTTCCTCTAGTTTTAAAATGATATTTTAAAAAACAACACTAAAACTTTGGCTAGAATAATGCACTCTTTTGGTTGTCCTCACTGTCAGCAGCTGAAAAAGGGCTACTGGAGAAAGCAAGAGCACAAAATCTTTTTGTTTCCTTCTTTTCTCTTGCATAGACATACATATATATGTGAGTCTATGCACTTGTGTGTGTATGTACTATCAACTGTAAATCCCCACACACTGAAGCACTGAAAACATCTAAACAAGGATCATGTCTATGTATCAGTAACTTATTGGCAGCAAAATAATTCGAACCTGCAACATCTCACTGAGCAAACTAATGTACTTTTTTTCTTGTTTTTACAACAGTAGTACAGATTGTTACCAAAATAAGCATAAATAAACACAAAGGAAATAGATGGGTATCAGCCAGATACTAAGGCTGTAAGTTTGGTAATTCAAATAGGACGAGAAAAAATATACCGGTCTCTGTTTACATACATTTATACACATTCATACTTTCTAATCCTTTTCTTTTCTCTTGCTGTCACACTCGCTGTCAGTCATGAGCATGCCTACACAGGCACACATGCACACACGCACCCACACATTCACCAGCACCTACTTCCGTTGTGATTCTGTAACTCTTGGTGCCAAAGGTGGGATATAAGCTTTGCTAGCCAGTATTTTAAAAAAAGGTATGGGGAAAATATTTGCTGCTGTCTGCAAGAGAGTGTAAAATTGTAGATCATTTTAGAGCTTGGTTGCACTGCAGGTTGAATACCTAATCCTGCCAGGATAGCCAAAAAAAAAGAAATACTCCACCTTGTTGAGTTAGAAGCTACAGTTTTACTTTCCCCCCTGCAGCAAACTGGACATTTTCTATGCGCCCACACGTGCACGCGTGTATGTTTTAAGCCGGCAAGTCACTGTACAGATACTTATTCTCTACACCACTTCCCTTTTGAAACATTAAACTGACACTGGAACTGACTGCACAAGATTGCATTTTCTCTTCCTAAACAACTTGAATTGAAAGGTTACTTAGTGTAACAATATTTACTTGCAGAATTGTGTTGTTACCAAGGGTATAATGGATGGTGGCTATGCAGGTTTACGCAAGAATGAGTGAAGCATGAGGCATTAGCCATGTGTTTGACATGTTTCAAATTGCTATAATCCAGCATTAAACACACCCAGCAATTCATGCCATTTCTTGCAGCCATAATCTTGAATAAAGCGTGCACAACCACTTATTATATAAATTAGTATATGACTCCCTGTTATAGTCACAACAGTGCTTTTGTGTTTATTTTGCACCAAGACGGGGTCTTTTATTTGTACAAATAGCAGGATAGCGCACCGTGCCGCAATGAAGCCTCCACGGTTTATGACAGGGTGTGTGTCACGCCCGGCTCGCGGGTCTGTGATCCCGGCCCGGCACAAGCCCGGCCCGACACGGTCCGAACCGCTCGGTGCGGCCCGGCCCGGCCCAGGGCACCTGCGGGAGCGGCGCCGGNTGCTGCTGCCCTTCCGCCCCGCTCGGGGCCGCACCACGGGCCCGCTGCTGCTGCTGCCCGCCCGACTCCCGGGGAGCCTCGTACCCACACCCCGGGCCCTGGCCGTAGGGTGTCCACGCTGGGTCATCCACAGACGTGATACACCCGCTTCCCTCCATAAGACGCAGCCCAGTCTGCAGCCTTTTGAAAGTGGACTGTGATGTAAAAGCAGAGGTGAGGAGCTAGGCTTAAATAATAGTAACTTTTGTGCTCTGCTGGAATTAATTCATCATTGACACAAGGCACAATGCATCTGAAGTCTTGCGCTGGAGTACGCTAAAAGCCTTTAATACTTAAGATTGCTTAATAAATCAAAATGCCAAATATTAAGGACATAGCTGAATGTGTGAGAACAAAAAATTTGGAAAGCTAAGAGAACATTTGTAAAGTGTTTTGGTTTCTTTATCTAAAGCAGCTTTCAAAGCTTGAGGTAAGCAGAGACAAGTCACTGCATAATTTCTAAATATGTTTAAAACACTAATGAGGTCAAACACCATTGTAATACTGTAAAATAAAGTATTTGTATTAGTAGGTGTAAAATAAATAACTGTCTGCTCAAGTAAGTTTTCCCTGTAAAAATGTGAGATATGCCCAAATACCTTGCGCTGGAAGTTCTTTCGGAAAAAAAGAGATTCCCAGTTGTAAATTACAGGACATAGAATAATCAAAGTATTATCATCTGCATCAGTGATCAAAATCACCATCTTTCAGGAGAAAAAATATAATTTTCATGTTAAAAAAATCATCTATTCAAAGTGACATCATCATTTTACTATTTACAATATTCTCACTAGTGAAGACATTAGTTATGAGTAAAGTAAAAAGTTAGAAAATAGATAAAATAGGGAGCAGTGGGACAACAGTGTCTTGGTCGCAACACACAAAGCACTGATACTCTGAAGAATTCAAGCTGTAGTATAAAACTTTCAGGTGGACACTCGTATGGTGACCTCTGAAGGCCTTTCTCAACACAGATTTTTAATAAAATTGACAACTGGATTTTGAAAATTACCACAGATGAGATTTATTTTACTTGAGACAAGAATCAGCAGTTCAGCATCCCCATCCACACACAGTTTCAAGGTAAAGAAAACATGCATGCTTCCGGCAGTGTTATCTTAACAGGTGCACTTGGCTGGCATGAAGAAGCATTAAGAAATCAGATTAATTTATTTGTGCTAAACTGCAACTGAAAAAACAAGCGTTGTCTAAAATATTTATCTCTCCACTCTAAGCAACAATTTTTCCCACTCTCCATGCACTATGGTTTATCTATCAGATGTTTAAATGAACATCCTTTTAACTGACTGGCACCAACAGTCAGATAAAGGTATTGAAGGCAGAATATCATATTCAATCTTAACTAAAAGCTATCCTGCATTTTGAAGGCTGTATCTTTTCCTTTCATACCATCTAAATTCTTCTGGACTAATAAAAATAGCAGGTCATTTTGGGGCACAGTAATTTATCTGCTTTCTAAAATTAGGGACTATGTTGTCACACTCATGTGATTATTAAACAACAGTTCACTTCCCAAAACAGCAAGGAAGGTCTAATTAATTTCCACCTGCTATTTATTTTCACTTGCTAGGAAAAAAATCCCTATGAAGGCCAGTGTTACCTGCATGAGTAGTGTGTACAGGACTGTAAGATTCGTACTTTACACACAGGAGAGTGGCAAAAGCCCACTAGAGTGCATTACCTATAGCCCACGCAGAAATGAGCAGCCAATTTCAGGATAAGATTCTAATTTGAGCAATGACAGCTTGGAAACCCCACCTTGGAAAGCACACTCCTCTCATTCCCTTTCTCCCCCTGTCTTTCCCAGTCTTAAGGAAAAAAAAAAAAAAAAAAAAAAAGGGGAGCCCCCCCAACNTTCCCAGGCTTAAGAAAAAAAAAAAAAAAAAAAAAAAAGGGCAGCTCTCCAAGCTCTTGAGAGTAGAGAGACTTTATTACAGTCAATGGAGAATTTAGTAGAGAGAAAGCATTAGGGCAGTAGGAAATAATTAGAACTGTGAGAGCTAGGGAAGACCTGCCTAGCAGGCAAATTCCCTTAAAAAAAAAAAAAAAAAAAGCTTCAAGCTTCTTACAGAGTCTGTAGGGCTTACAAACTGCAAGCCCAGGGCCAACTTTTTGTACCTTTTTTTTTTTGTGAGGAGCTTGCAACAACTATCATTGGTAATTCCTCTCCCCTGATCTTTGAATATCGTGACAGTACCTTCCTTCATGAGACAGTATATGTTTTACCCTCACGGCTACTTGACTTCTTATCTGGGCTCCGGATCATTCCCTTCAGTATCCCTTGAGAGGTTTTTATCCACTGGCCATAAACTAATTTTTTCACAGATCTTTTCTAGAGTTTTCAGCATTTTCTACTTGCAAGGTTATCCTTTTTTGCTGCAAAATGCGCCTTCAGTTTTTCCCGCCAGACCCACCCTGCGTTCTCACCAGATGCACCATAGGAGAGGTGGTACATGACAAGAAATTTCTTTTATGGGAATCAACTTACTAAAAGCTTGAACAAGCCTCAAAGAGGAATAAAATGGAAAACCTGTATTTCTAAGATGGGCCTTCAAAAGCTCAGATGTTTGCTTTCAAAATCAGCGTCTGATTGCATCTATAGCTTTTGTTGACTACAAATGGGTCGATCACAAATTTTACATGCACAGTAATGTCTGAAAAAACACATTACTGACATCTGGTTTTCCTATGTTTTACTCTTCCAAATTTTCTACATATAATTTTATTAGATTAGCTTACAGCCTCATTCTGATAAAACTGAACATTTACTAAAAACACACCCAACAAAGTATTAAAGTAAAATAGATGGTAACAGGTAGACATAACCACACACTTAGCCAATAAGAGCAGTGCCAAAACGTATCTCTTGCTCCAGACTGCTGAAATGGTCAAAAGTGTTGGCCAGAAACATACATACTCTAATAAAAGGTCAAAACCACCTGCAATAGTGCATACTTATTTCAAACAATTCACACTTCTAGCAGATATTTTAAAGGGATAATTTATCTCTTTATTAAACCCTTGTCCAAAATCTTAAGTTCAGCTCTGTTCTTTCAAATTTAACCAAGGCCAAGTCAGTTCAAAAAGGCATATCAAAAATGCTGCCAACCACTGGCAAAAATGCAAAGTTTACTATCATTTTATAGACTACACACAGCAGAAATTTTTAAATGCATGCAGATTTCTGCACCTAACTACTTATGTTACATGACTTAGATTAAGTCAATGTAGATATATGCAGAAAATATGTAATAAGAGACATAATATCTAAAGTGATTAAAATTCGGGGATGACAAGAAGTGTTTAGAGGATTTTCATTCAAACATCTTTCCCTATTTCTTTTTA
>VXBI01002354.1:140143-197643 GCA_013397375.1 Toxostoma redivivum | reverse complement strand
TAACTGCTACTGCATGGGATTTTTCACTCCTGGGTGCAGGGAAAAACCCGCTGGCAGTGACAGGTATTATGTCACAGCCTGTTTTCTACCAAACAAAAGATGACAGGCAATGCAAACTGTTTTTCAGATGACAAGTTCCCATCAAATGTGTTGCTCTAATTCTGCACCCTTCCTGCCCTTTTGCCTCTAGCAACAATTATGCAAAAGAACATATAACAGGTCAGGATCCCCCCAAACTCGATATGATCTCACTTGTAATCCTCTGGACAACTGTCAGCTCTTGCAACAGTTGGATGCTATCTCTAGTACTGCAGGATCTGTAAGCACGCCTTGCAGTGATAAGCCAAAGAACTGGTTTAATAACAGTCCTGAGCACTAGCAGGAACTAAGAGGAAGAAATGTGAACAGTACATACCAGCATTAAATAACACAAATTTCAAGATGCATGGCCAATATTTAGGGAATCCCTGTATTGATTTAAATACTAGTAACTAGAAATCATAGGCTTAACCTTGCAAAACCTTTGTATATATGAGAGAACAGACAGACTACTTGAATAAGTAAGAACTGGAATCATAGAATTGTAGAATGGTTTGGGTTGAAGGGGATCTTAAAGATCATCTACTTCCAATCCCTTGGAAACAATCACGTATTCATGTAATAATGACCACATTTAAATTGTATTTATTTACATTATATTGCATATGTGATCACAGAATACACAACACCATATTCAATCCTAAAAAAAAATAAATCCCAAATAACATTTTGTCACTTATTTCCTGATATAAAAATGCAACTCCATATATTTAAAATATTACTGTTAAATATTTAGATAGCAGAATTTTACTGTTTCTATTCAAACTGTGTTTTCATAATGAGAACATAACAAGGATGATATAATTAAAGAAGATGTAATGAATGACTTTAAAGCGGGTCCTCCAAATATCCAGTCTTTAAACTTAAGCTTGCTTTGCAAGCTTTTTCCCCCCAACTTACTCAATTAACAGTGATTAACATTGGTAGCGATCATAAGCATGCACAAGGAAGAGAAAGGATTGACTTTTTGCCCTCCAAGTTGCTAATTTCCCAGTTTTCCAACAACAATGTCTATTGTTTGCTATGTGCAGGCATGAAATGAATAGCACACAAACTCTTGAAAGCTTGTTGTAGGTGGGTTTTCACTTTCCAAGGGTTTATTAGAGACTGGCAGTGAAAAGGCACTGAGGAAACCAAAGTTCACTCTGGAGACAGCTTCACCGCTGCTGCCATCCTACTGGGGCAGTCTAGGAATACAGTTGGGAAGATGCATGGTGACCCTGGGACCTATGGCTATAATGGTTGTGAAGACACACTGAAGAAGCAAACCCTACCCAACAGCACTGGTGAGCACCAACACACGTAAGCACTACTCAGGGCTGGGACCCTCTCAACTGGGAGCCACCACCTTCAAAATTTATACAACTCAGACTGCAACTTATTTGCACCTCAGATGACCATGAGATACAAAGTACAATCATTATTCTTCATTCATTTTTCACTTTGAAGTATCCTAAATGTTGAGAGGATTGGGCCACAGATCAGTAGGATGGGGTCTTGACAACGGTGTGAATTGTGTGTCCCTCAGCATGGCACAGGGAAATGTGAGGGCAAGCAAGGTCACAAGACTTGTCTTGAAGAATTGTCCTGGCTAAGGCGAGTCAGTCTGGCTGGAGTGAATCCAAGGGTGAAAAATCCTATCTGCTGTCAGACTGCTTCCTGGGAGGGAAAGCTTCAGGAGAAAGCCTGAGAGGAAACTGGCACAGATACAGTGAGGATGATCAGGATCCCAGCAGGAAACAGAATAAGCCAGGCAGCCAATGCATGTCACATGTGCAGTTCATGCACAAAGTTTTACTCAAAAACTTTGGCTTCATATGTCCTTTAAAAAAAAATCTGTGGCTTCCAGTGATGATTATGGCTCCTTCCACTCAAACCCAAAAGTCCTTAATTGTTGACACTATGTCAGCACTTACATCTTTTTCTCTTTTAGATGGTTAACAGTGTTAACAAATTTCTTTGGGGAAGAATTTAACAACTTACTAGGAGTGCAATATTTATTCTACATCAATTTATTATTATTTTGAAAAACTGAGCCAGTAAGAATGGTAAATAGCTTGTCCATTCTGTAATTAACTCTTCTGGATATAAATCTCTCTACCCATGTGAATCCTGGATGGATCATGTTTTGCTACAAACAGTAAGTTGCCATTAAACTATAACACACAGGCACACAGGTGGTTAGGCACCAACTGGTTAATAAGAGTTTTTACTTTACAGCATGTGACCAAAGATACTAGATTAAAAAGAGCAAACTGGGCAAATATATTCCAAAAAGCCTCTGTTTGCAATAAACTACAAATATGTTCTTGATCTAGGGTCTTTGCAAACCTCTGAGAGGTTTTGGCAATAAAATAACCTAGAACAAGTTGGAGGGAGATAGGTGTCTAAAGCCCTGCTTTAGATTTCCCCAATACTATAGAGATCAATGTGGGTGCACCAGGAAGAACTTATGATGACTGTAGATCTAAATATACAACAAAGAAGAAAAACAAGTTTCAATTCACTATTTACAACCCACTGATTACTCCACTAGTTGTTCTTGTTAATAACAATTTATTAACAATATTTAATACACAAAAAACCTGTTAGCACACCAACCCATTTTCTCCAAGTAAAACAGCACTTAAAAAAAAAAAAAAGAAAAAAAAAACAAACACAAAAAAACTCCCTCATATTGAAAGATACCATATACATTTAGAGAAGGACAGACCATCTATACAAACCTGAAGACAGAATTCAAAAAACCTCTATCATGTTTTTGTAGTTTAGGAATGGTATTCTCCATTTAGTACTCCCACTAAAACCATGAGCCATTTCCCTGTCCCATCCTCCAACTGGAGACAGAAAAGGCAAAGAGCATGGGTTGAGATAAGAACACCCTTGACAATAAACAGTACTGGACCACTTCATCTGCCATCTTTACAGGACCCAGAAGAGAGTTCCTTTCCCCCAAATCCAGCAATGAATGATGAGAGGTGGTGCAGAATAACCTCCTTGCCTTGGCTGCACCCCCTCTCAGCTACTGTAAAAAATTAACCCTGTCCTGCCCACAACCAGGACATGTATACACAAGATATGAAAGAAGCTGGAGTGATGGTGAAACTCTTCCCCTGAGAACACAGTTTAGTATTTCAGTATGAACTGATCCACCATCTGCCTCATTGATTCTGGTAATAATAACATTTAAAATTTCACCAGAAACACAAAATAAAACAAAACAAAAAAACTAAACCAGTTTTCCTTTATTGCTTACAGACCATTGCAATTAGCAGCCAGTGACCAACACCAATCTTTCTTTCAGGCTGTTCTGAGCATGTCTCAGAGCCGACTGCCAGTGGCAAAACAAGCAATCATAGGCAAAACCTATTTTCACAAAAAACCCCAACGGTACCACTAAAATTATTTTATCCATCCTTAATTATATTAAAGGACTCTCAAAATAGAACAAACTTGCAGACATGTTTTGCCTTCCCAGCAGCCAAGTCTGGCAGGTTCCCAGGCTCTGGCTACAGAGACACTCCTGTCTCTTCCAAAACCAAAATCATCTATTTGATGGGATAGAAAACAACATAGTCCTTTCTCATTTAATCTCCAAGAAAAGGGATCGAAGGTTCAATATACTTCACAACTGCAGGGCAGGGGCCTTCTGCAACTGGAGACCCCCTGGGGCAGCACAGGGACATGGTGTTGGCCTGCACCTGCCAAGGGAAGGATTAAGGAGCACAGTATCATCCTTCCCAATGTCATCATCACTTTGATTCATCTGTTTGCTAGATTTACATATGTAATATTTTTTTCTTTTTACTTTTTCAAACAGCAAATTGCAATGCTACTGGTTCATTCTAATGATATTTATGGACCTTTCTCCTCTGTGGACATTCACACTGAAATGCATCACAGTCAGCAAAGTAAATCCCATTTTTCTTAGAAATCTCCTTCAACCAAAAGTTTTGTCATCTGCTCCCATCCAAAATACGGTGTTCTCTGTCCTTCCTTAAAGAACTTCTGCAACAGCCTCATCAGCTTATCTATTCCTGGCCTCATTTACTCAGCTCCACATTCCTGTTCTGAGCTCCAACTCACAGAGTTCGATCTGGTCTTCTGCACTATTTTGGCTCTGACCTGACAGAACAGTGACCTACTGAAGCTATTTTCCATCCAGAATGAGGACTGAAAAGAAAGTCTTGGAGGTCTGGCTGCTACAGCTCTGGATATTTCAAACAGTGCCACCTACCACGTCCCAGAAATCCGCACTCTTTCCAGTCACTTTGGAAAGGCTTTTACTCTCATGTATATCTCCAAAATAGACAGGTTACACATAGAAAAGCCTTACACATTGAAGGATAATTTCTGATATATTTAAATAACAAGTTTCTCCACTGTCTGTAGAAAAAAAATACTATTTTAGTGAGGCCCACATAAACAAGGGTTTGAGCTCCCTCTGCAGGCTTTATGTCTGTAATTAACTAAGAAAAGCTTTTCCCACGGCCATGCAGTCATAAACGAATAATGATGATGTGCAGAAGCAAAAATGTTTTGACAGGATCTGGCATGAGAGTAGTTGAAATTATCATTTATGTTTTTCTTTAAATCAGACATTTGGAGAAAATTGTGGTCTAGTGTAAACAGGTGCACTCCATTGTAGTGAAACAGAGTGCCAGACACTTTGCTTCGAAGTGGGTTTAGCTAATTTTGTGTTAATTTGAAGGCAACTTAAATAAATAATGATAACTAACTACAAGAGCTAGTATATAGGGAAAGCATTAGGAGAAAAGAGTGCCATCAAGACAGAACAGGGAAATACATGTAAAAGGTTAACTTTTTACTTTAACTAGTAAAGCAGATTATGCTACTGCACCAGACTTACACTGATTTAGTGGTATAGAGTATCTGGAGTGCATGCAGTATTAAACTCACAAACAGAGATTTCTATCCCAGGTAGCATCAGATCAGCACTCTCAGGAGCTAAATCACCTACAGGTTTCACTAGAACCACTATCTAATGGGATTTCTTATAGGATTAGGGCAGAAATGTGGATTTTCTTTACATTTCAAGTCCAGTCATTAAAAAGAAACATCCTTTTTCAGACTAATAGCATCTTTCTTTTCCCTTTTCACATTAGGAATTAAAAAAATAGGATTTAGAAATTACATATAATCTTGAAAAAAGCTATTCAGATTACACTGTGATAAGAATATAAAAGCCAGAAAATATATTTCATAAACAGAGATATATAATTATGATAATTGAAATCCATATCTGTGTTTAGCAGCTCACCTCTGATCCCATCTTTCACTGTATTTCACCCCCAGTCTATTCTGGCTGAGACTTTGGTATGAAGCCCAAAAAACTCAAATGCAATAATGCAGCAAAGAACTTATTTAACAGCCACAGGTATCAGAAGTACCAAACAAAAAAAATTATTAGAAAACACAATATAGAAACATATAGAAAAATTAATCTCATCTCTTTCTCAGTAAATGTGAGAAAAAAAAATAAGATTTTGACTATATAACACTCAGATATTCTTGCAGAACACACTGTTGTATAATCACATGCTTCTCAGTAATAATTTCTAATTGATATTCAGGCAAATTTTTCTCTAATTTCCTCTTTGCATTTATATTTACATTTAAATTTTCTGTTTACATTTTGTATTACACTCTTTTCCTATTATATCTTTGAGGTCTATGTATGCTAACATTTTTAGATAATTGCCCTATTTTTGTACTGCAGCCTCTTAGAGGTAAGACTGTATCACACTGTGGAGAGATCTATAATCTCTGATATGCAGAAGAGCTCTCTCTGGGGCCAGAAACTGTACTGCAGATTCACTATGGAAGCTCTGTTCTGCTCATCAGCCCACATGCAGCTGAGACCTGCTTGTTCCAACACAGCTTTTTTCTGTTTGTTGAGATGAGCTATACGAAAACCAACTTCAGCGAGATAGTAGTGATGCTTCCTAGTGATGAGTACTGGGACCAGTACTGTCCAGAATCCTGGTCAACAGCCTGGACGATAAAATGGAGTGCACCCAAGTAGATATGCATGGTCCCAAGTTGGGGGGTGTGGAGGGGATATGGAAACACTATGGGGATGCTATTCAGAGGTAGCTCAATAGGTCAGAGGAATGAGATAATGTGGAATGTCACCAAAAACAAGTGCAAAGTACTGCAACCGGGCAGTAAGAAGCCCTGCTGGAGGCGAGGGGCCACCAGGATACAGAACATCTTTTCAGAGTAAGGTCTGTGGAGTCCAGACACACAGTTGAATATGACTGTGCTACATGCTTCTTTCTGCACAAGACACCAACAGACTCTAAGGAGTCTACCAGAATACCATCATGGTGCTAGGGAAGAAGGGGCACCATGAACAGGGATAGCTTGAGAACAGAAGGTTTGTTCAGCCTTCAGAAGGGAAGGCTGTTTAAGGATGCCTTTACTGTCTTCAAGGACCCTCAAAGGTAAGGTGTGGAAGGTGGAAACAGAGGTGCACAGTGACAAGTAAAGGCAATGGACACAAGCTGAAACACAACAATATTTGATTACATGAGAGAAAAAGAACATTCACAGTGAAGTGATATTGCATCAGATCTCCACTCTCAAAATTAAAATCAACTAGGAAACACCTTGATCATCCTATTCTCAGGGAATTGTGCTTTGAGTGGGACACAGTAATCTATCATTTCCAGAGGGCCTTTTCTACCTCAATTCCACCACAAGCCTATGATCCAACAGCCAGGATTGCTAATGGATATCCCGAAGAACTGTAGAAATCACCCAAGCCATCTCTGGTTGTCACATGCAACAGCCAAAGGATGGACAGTAGTGTTTGCAGAACTTCCTGTGCATGCACGAAGCAGCTTTCACACTCATTCAGCAAGCCCAGCAGCTCTGCTGAACTAAGGACATGAAGGCTTCCTGCCTGTGCTCAGATCACTGCTCCAACTTCCACACAGCAATCATGTCCTTCATATTAGCCAGAATAAACTCTGTGCAGTAGCCTGTGCTAAAACTGCATTGGGTAGTCTGCACAGGGCTGCAACAAGACATGCAAATCACATCATTCACAGATAACTTGGGTAGCTTTCAACTTAGATAACACTGTTCTGGTAACTCATTCTCATTCTTATAGTATATCTATCAGAACACTGTGGAGCATCTGCTCCAAACAGCTTTAGACATCGTTTAAAAAACATCCATCTCATCTCAAAATCTAATATACATACTATACATATATGTTAGGTCATTTTAACACCCCCCAAAAAAATCTCTTTTGAAACTGAAGCCCTTCATGTTTGTTTTGGTTAACTAAGGCTCAGATTTAAATGGAATAATTTACCTGTACTAAAATCATGTTACAAATTACATAGTTTTACGTTATAGTTATGAATTAATGAACCATTAACTACCAACCTGGTGATCTGATACCCTGCTTATAATGGCACCCACATTTTAAAAAGCATTTTTCATCAGCAAGTCAGTATCATTATCCCCATTTTTTAACAGATGAAAAAACTGAGGCATAAAATAAGGAACTGATTGGATCAAGGTCATGTAGCAAGCTAGCAGCAGAGACAGGAATAAAAACAAGGTGGCCTAAGACCTAGTGCAATGTGCCTCACTGTCATTTCCTCACCCCAATGTCTCTTTTGTCTGGGTTCCTGCATTTCAATTTACCCTCTCTCGAGTGTATTAACTTCCTTTGAGGAAAAAATAGTCTAATTTTGGTTGTGTTACTCGTCTTTCTCTAGTGTGATCTGTATAGGTACTCAGATGCCTTTATATATGGTTAAAATACAAAATATATGGCAAATGAGATTATATATACATTTTCTAAGATTAATTTAATGGTAACAGAATCTTGATTTTCTCATCCCTTGATAACATGATAGTTATCATGTGCTGAAAGGTTTTCTTACTCTTTTAGTGCTGTTAGTGGTGACACCTCTAATCAATTAGTATCTTCCTTGGACTGCATTAACATGTTGTTTAGTACTACTCTGGATAATTAATTAAATAAAAGCAGAGATGTCAGAAGGATACGGGATTCACCAGTTCTTATCCTACCATATTATTATTTACAGTCCTTACAATCCAGCTTTAGATTCTAATTTATTTGGGGTTAGTATTCATTAAGTACTTTGCCAAAAGTTAAAACAAAATGGTTGGTTTATTTTTTTTTCTCATTTTTCTCAACATATTAATAATTCCAGCAAGAAAATAATTGTATTTATTTGACGAAGAGATGACAAATTTTTTGAACACTGAGGCTCCTCAGAATCCATAGAGTCACACTTGGAAGTCTGAAGGCTTCACTACACTCTGCAGTTAAATATAACACAAACCATCAGCATTTGAGCAGGCTGCAGAATGGAGCTCAGAAACTCAGCAGGGCTTTTCAGCATTAATACCAAAATGAGCATCTCTGCACGGACATGCAGCTCTGCTACGCAGAAGTACTCGTGTGGATCACTACTAGCTCAGGCAGAATGAGTATGTACTACAGCACTTTGTATTGTACAACACAAACACATTTAAAGCATCTTTGAAAGTCTCAGTTCCCACAGACAAGCTGCAAACCAGCAATTAAGTGCCTAAAATACCAGGTGGCACTGGAACCTCTAAGTCTCTGAAAGCAATCTAAAGCTTTGCCTCCCTGGATGAAAAGACGTCACCTAAGTGCCAGAAGTTATGCTACTGC
Source organism: Toxostoma redivivum (assembly GCA_013397375.1). NCBI lineage: Eukaryota > Metazoa > Chordata > Aves > Passeriformes > Mimidae > Toxostoma > Toxostoma redivivum. The sequence goes on along the minus strand of VXBI01002354.1, from coordinate 188,837 downwards.
ATATGCCAAGAGCCACCACTGTGACAGCTCCGCACACTGGAGGCAGTTAGTGATCCACAAATTGCACACAGGACCCTTTAGAGCTGCAAAGCTCACAGGGATCATACCTAGAAGCGGAGGGGAGTGCATTGAGTGTGAAGCACAGTTGCATGCGTACTCTTCAAAAGTGCAGCAGTAAGAGGGAGAAGTGGTGAAAAAGTTGCAAGCCCTAGAACAAGTGGTGTGCAGCCCTGAGAAACGCCTGTTTGACATGGCAAATAAAAAAAGTGTTATGGAATATCTCACTAACTACATAGCTCCTGGTGGCTCATGCAATATCTACTACCCTGGCATGATCTGATTCAGCAGGGTATTCAAAGCAAGTCTGCAACTAAAACCTTCCAGCTATTCCCACCAGCCACACTGCAAATAGTTAGTCCACTCAAATTTCTCACAGTGCTGTACTGAGGACATTTGACATACATCCTTACCCTTAACTGATCTATCAAATACTACCTATTTAAAACTTAGAGCATATAGATGAAAATGTTGCAGTGATTCTTCTCTTTCTTATCAATTCATAAAAGAAAGATATATTGCACATTACAGATTGAAAAGGAGTTCTTTTGCAGTTCTTCAGGCATTTTGCAGTATTAAGAAATTACTGCTTTGCTGTGGATTACAAACCAGGTTTTTTTAAATCATGTTTGAGTTTTTTGTTTGTTGTTTTTTTGTTTTTTTTTTTAATAGGAGATCGTAAGAAACACCCCACCTATCCCACAGTAACATCTAAGAATTTTCATTACAAATACATCCCATTTGTCTTGGAGTTCCTGCTCTTAATTACTCATGAAAAATGGAACATCTCCAGGAGAGATTAAAAAAGAGGCACCGCACAGTTCTCAACACCTCAGATGCCTCACAAGTGAAACAGGAATTTGACAACAGGAATTCTTTCTTTTTGAAGTTTGATGAAGTGTAGTAACAGCTGAAAGCCCAGGGTGATGTCCCTCATCTGAATGCTCATCACGCTTAGCTCTATCTAATTTCTCAGCTCCTCTGGGGTTAGTAAGGATCCATTCATAATCCCAAAGTCACCATTTGCTGCCACTTCCAGGGACTTGGCAACTTGGATCTGTACTAGTAAATCAAATATTTCCCAGAAACGCTCCTGAGCACTAGAATATGAACACCTACATTTTAAACTGGTAAATTTGCTCTTGAAATGCTTTTCACTCACGCCAGCTAGCACTCTCCAAGATAATTTGCAGGCACAGTTCAGAAGTGAGAACATTGCAGGAACCTTCCAAATAAGCAGGTGTATCTTGCCACAAATTGCTCTGAAAACTCAGGTAATTTACACCATCGACATCAGCTGTTCTATGTAGTGCGACTCTGCACATGGGGTGATGGTGGACACATCTTGTTAATAGTCCAGACATACCACAGAAGTCAGTTGCAGGGGCATCCTGATGAAACCAAACCCCATCCTAGTGATAAGCTTTTATTACTTCACTCAAAAACTCACCTAACACTAGAAAATATAGCTGACAGCAAAATAAAATACACTTTGCACACACTTCCTTCCTCAGTATTTTCCAATGTTCTTGAGTAATTCTTATGTTTTAAACCATCCCGAAGCTCTCTAATTCCTCAAAAGGGTTCTTTTTCTTATCTGCAAGTGATTTCTCACATTTTTGATAAGCTTCACCTACTTGACCATTTGATCATTTGATCCTTCAATGTACCTGCTTGATCAGTTATCCTGCTATGGTCACAAATCTTCAAGCAGTTTGATGTTTATCTAGTTGGTGGATGATAGGCTTATCCTTGCATTGGAAGATACAAGAAATATTCACACCCACAAAACAGCCAATTAAGCACCCAAGTGAAAGAGATGATCAGTTAAGAAAATAGCACTGAGATAAGGATAAGAAGTTCAAAAAGAAGTTTGCAGTTCTCTGCCCTCATTTTGGATATCTCAGCTACTTCCATAAGAAGAGCAGGTAGAAATCTCTTGAACCTCACTGAATGCATTTTATGCAAAAGAGAAGTTTTAAAGTTTTTTTGAGTCAAACTTACTTTATTTTAATACTCATGATGGGAAACAAATGAGACTGACAGCTTTTCAGACCTTCCACTTTGGGTTTGTAAAGCATGAGGAAGAGAATATCCCTCTTTAAGCTAAGTATATATTGGAGTGGATTTTAAATCTATTTTAACAGTAATTTATCTACTTGTTGTGGACTGGCTACAGCACATCACACTAAACTGCATTTTTTACATGGCTGCATTACAGTTTCAGATATGTTATTACATAATCTACAACGACATTTTTCTTGCTCTATTCATTCTCCAAGAACAATGCAAAAAAGACTACAACAATGTGAAAAATTCTAAAATGCAGTTTTCATATCATGCCTGCTTAGAATACATGGATAATAATGTTATACAGTATTTATTAATGCTTTCTCAGTCAATATGTTATGATATACTGAATTCTTTTTGTCATGGGGCTCAATTGCTTAAATTTGGCAGTCAGATGAAATGATAAGAAATAAAAGACCAAAGCTAATCAAACATAAAAGGGATCCTAAAGTTTTATTGACTGCAATTAACAAATGTTATCCATTAGGGCTGGAATCTCACCAAGAGGAGAAAGGTGAAGTGGTTGGAGTGAAAAAGGTATGTCCCTTTTGCTCTCAGTAGAAGTGAAAAATTTGAGGTGTGAGTGCTGTAAAACTCCATTTTCATTGTATGAAAGTTTTAAGAAGAGTATTGTTTTAAGAAAAGAATTTCCTCTGAGTGATATTTACATGTAAAACTGTATTTGAGATTGAATATGTATCAGAGGGCATACAGCAGTATCTTTGCTAGCCAGGCATGAGATGCATGAAACATGTCCAAGTGAACCAGGACTTGTACTCTGCATGGTATGTAAGGACTCGTTTTGTAAAAAATTGCCTGTGGAAGGTTACATTTGATCAAGCATCATGTTCTAAAAATTGTGTTCACATTTGACTGGTAATTATGAAATTAAAAAATGCCTATATTTCTGCTGCTCTCTAGAAAGTTGTGCATCACTATCAGCCATATACATCTTTGATTTATGTGTTTTAAATAAACTGTCATTATTAATTAGCAAGAACCAAAAAATTTAACTTAAGAAGGATTTTAATAAGTAAAGGAGTATCTTTCCTGGAACTAGTTCTATTATCTCAACAGATGCCTCAAGTGGAAGCCTGGTAGATGATATCAGAATTAGTTCCTCGTAGCATCTCTTCCTTTTTTTGAAGATAATCAAGGACAAGGTGGCACAAGATAATTAGCAACAAGTATCATTAGCTCCCTGAATCATCTCCATAATTGATACCAAGCTCCTGCAGGCAGCCCTGGCTTACAGTCTGTGGCTCCCAGGGAAGGTATTTCAACACAAGAAAGTGGCTCTATATCAGGGAAGAAGGACCCATGCATATGAATGACTACATATGATATGAGAACTCCCCAGTATTTCCAGCTCCTCACTTCTGGAGTAATGCAGTTTACCATAGGGATACCAGACTGTTTCTTTGGCCCCCGTCTTTTGCTTTTGTGACAATTTTCAAACACAAACACTGTTCAAAAAATAAAAAAAAAAACCATCCATTTCTTAACTCTGAAATAATTGTGAGATTTTTTTCTAGGAGAAAAAATAAGTGCTTCTTACATCAATGTAAACAAATAATTGGCCTGCATTTGTAATTAATGACATTTCAAGGCATGGATATTGAAGATCTGAGTTTTGCCACCAGTTTTATACCCTAATTTGACTATAATGTAGATGTCAATCCCTGTTTTGAAACCACACACCTAGTGACAAGTTCTCAATTTCCCCAGATATCTCAACAAAAGGTTCGAATTCTCAAAGGGGTGAAGCAGTTCCTTACTTTCTAAAATAACACATAATTACAAATTCGATAGTTTAACTCAAGACAACAAAATTTAAATTTTTTTTTAATTAAATTGTGATCCATTGTCTCAGTTTTTCCATCTTTGTAAGTAAAACCACTGAGTTTTTAAAAAGTGATTTTATTTTCTCAGCTAAGAAGATCTGCACCTGTTATGTATTCTTACTTACTACTATTAAAAAGGTAGCCTTTTTTGCATTTTACAAGGCAAATCTTTACAAGTAACATGAAAAACTGTTTTTTTCATTTCACATCTTATTTCTAAGCAGGACACCATTATTAACAAAAACAATTTATAGATAATATAAGTAATTTTACTACAAAAATTTTGGAATGCAATTATGTTAGGACAAAATTTTACAGGTACCAGTGAAAAATAATTAGGCTTCTTATTTTGCACATCCAGTTTCCATTCAAGTGATGCATATAAGAATGTGTTATTAATCCTGATGTAAAACCATGGATCTTGTCAATACTTACCAGAGCTTAAAAAAATAGAGAACACTGTTGTTACAATAAAGGGTATGGCGCACACACACACACACACACACACACACACACACACACACACAGTTTCCCTACATTGACTTTAATGCCTTAATACTACTACATCTTACCAGTAGGCAGCACTGTTACATCTTTTTAGACGTTAGCAATGTTAATGACATACAGTGCCATCTGCAACTTTCTACATAATATCTGACCTTTACTTCCATTCAACCCTCATTATTTTTTCTTCACGCAGTGTTTCTATCTCCCAGATTTTATTTCATAAAAGAAAATAAGAAGAAAATCAAAATGCTGGAATATTTTTTAGCACATCAAAAATGGGAATGGAAACTGGAATGGTATATTGGATTGCATTAATCAATTACCATAGCTGTCACTGTTTAAAACATGGCAATATCTATATCAAATGATGAATTACCTTAGGCAAATATCTCAGTAACGGAAATGATTCATTTCAGTATTGATTAAATCATTTAGACCTTTAAGATCTTAGGAGAACAAACTGGTAGAATAAACAATGGTCCTGGTCCAGCAAATCGTTGTTCAAATGAAGAGCACATGAGCCTTCAGTTATGACAGGCTAATCTTAAATTGGACTTTCTTCTCAAGAAGGATTTCAAGTGTAAAATCCTTGAAAAAGGAATTTTATTAACCAAATAACCTTTTCTTACTGCTTTTTTGAAAATGGCCAAGCCTAAATATACAAACATGTAGTCTTCATAACTGATCATTTACAGTTTTTCTATTTCACAGAGTTTATATCAACTAATTGGACCCTGATCTTGTATTTGCAAAAAATTAAAATTCACTGCTGAGTTCAATAGGATTTTTGAATGTACAAGGAAGGAAGAATTTTGTGCCAAATTTATGTGTGCCCAGCTGCAAAGGTTACTGGCAGGTGTTAAGAAGTATACTGATAAAGTACAGATAATGAATACTCACATTAGAATATTTATCTATTTTATATATTTCTACGTGCAGAAACACATATATTTATATAAGTTTAAAATGAACCATATTCTCTTAATTGACTGGTAAACAAGATATACTTTAAACACCTTCGCAGTGCCAAAGATTTTTTCCACTTTCTGTCCTACTTTCAGACCAAAATTACAATTTCATATGTCATAAAAAGGCACTGAAACGTAAAATGGGCCAACATCAAAATATAACAAGGAAGCAAAGATAAATTAGAAGAATTCTTTGGTTCTTTCACTAACTAATCAGATATATACAGAAAAGGACCTTTTAAGTTTAATGATACCTGCTCATTAAATGATGCTAAACACTAAAATACCATGAACAGCAGGGAATTTCAGTTTACATTAGAGAAAAAAATAAAAGGGTAAAAATGACTGAAGTTGGCCAGTTCAAGCTGATAGGGCACTTCAAATGAATAACAGAAGAATAAAAGAGACACTCTAGGTTAAATTAGGTTCTCCTATGCCTTTTCTTGAAAGTGCTTAACTTCACAAATTTTATTTGAATTAACTAACCTGCCAAAATCAAAGACTTGAATAGGGGTAAAGTTAAACAAGCAACTATACTTCACAGTAAGTTTACCCATTAAACAGCAGATAAAACCTCTGCATAAGAAAAGATGGGGGAAACTGTTTTAGAACACGCATTTTTTCTTTCTCTAGTGAGGAAAATGTCATCCCTGTCATACTTTTGAAGTAAAGCTCTACTTCAGAACAAAATTATTCAGATATGGAACTTCATTCCTCTAATAATTTGTTTATAATAATCCTGTTTTCCTAAGCTCAGCACAGTTGCAGTTTTCTTTCTCACCATTTGAAATATATAATACTTGAGTATTATGATTTTAGTATGACATTAAAGGTACTGAAAATTTATATGGTATTACCTAATAACTTTTGCAAATACTCTGCAAAGCATTTAAGGGAAAATATGCTATTTGAAGAAATCAACAAAGTTGAAGGAAAAAGAACAAAGGTTGTAAATAAAAATGTGGCTTCAGATCTTTCTCAAAGTACATGCTATGCTCTCTATTAATTTTGTTTGAAGGTGATTACTTTTATCACAAAGAATAAAAAATATTTCCATCCTGTTTCTTGGCGTTTTTTTCCTCCTGCACAGGCAGCCGTAGCACAGTAATAAAATACAAATTTCACATATTTACAATCTGTTTCTCACACTTCCATCAAATTTTCTTTCTGCTCTTAAATTTAATTTTAAAACAAACAAAAAAGCCCAACAAAACACCTAACAAGAAAAAACAAAACTTACTTTATTAAGCAGGCAAACTTTTCCTAACAGAGAAGTTTTAAGTGCAAAACCTGCAGTCCTGAAAAGTGATCCTTGTAGGCTGCACTACCTGCTTGAAAGACTCAGCTGTAAGATCAGCCTGATCTGGTATTTGGAGTTAATTTTTTAGTAGACAAAATGCTTCTAGATTGTGTTAGCTATTTTTAGCTAGTATCTTAGCAATTTCAAAGAGAGATTAAGTGAAAGAAAGAGAAGAAAGGAGCAAAAAATGTACATGGGGGTGTACAAGTAGCAAGAAACTCTCTCCCTCTGGTTCTTTCTCAGGCAAAGTAAGTTCTCTGTTCCTTAAGATCTCTCCCAGAAACCCCTCACCTTTTTGGACTAATGTTCACCCTGAGGATGCAGCATTGGATTGGGACACAAGAGCCATTATGTTGGTCCCTGACAGAAAAAAAAAAAATTGGATTTTCTTTTCAGAGATGATTAGCAGTCATGGTGGCCAAGCACGACCCATTAATCACACAGATTTAAATGTTAACCCACAAGACTTGGATAATGGCTGTCTCCCTCACTGAGGGACTGTGTGATTATCCTCATGGCTTTGAAACACTCCAAATGCTCTAAGTATGGCAGGAATGCAAACAAATATGACCCCAAAGTAAGAGGTGCTGACGTATTTGTTCTCTTTGGTCACTGACTGACAGTAGACCCTTCAGAGAGCCACCTCCAAGGGGATGAACCCATGCCTCCATCCAGATAAGTGCCATCACCTTTAAACCTTATGCTCAAAACCAAAGCTGTTTTATCAAAATAACACTATATAAAGGTGCTGAGTGATAGGTGTTGTGTCAGCCTTAGAAGAAACAGTGAATTTCTTTTAGTATGCCACAGCTACAACTGGCGAGATGCCAGAGAGCATCACCTATCTGCAAGGAATATGAACAACTGAAAATAGGCACAGTAGCAGTTGTAGAATAACTGTGTATGGAAACTCCATATATATAATGATGGACAACAGAAATACTTTTGCTCTAGAAAAAATATATTAAGGATGGGGCTGAGATAAAGTAAATAAATATCTTTTGGAAAATGAATAGTTCCCTTCCTGTGAAAGAGCCAGGCAAATCTCTTGGCCCTTGCAACCAATCTGACAGCATCAATCAAGGAACAGTCTTGTGTATGCTCAGAAGTACATAAAGGCTCTCCTACAGTTCACTGCGAACAACTAAGTTCACTGTAGCAGAAAGAACAGAGGTGTATTTCCCATGCCTTAACAATCAGAGCTAACTAGGACACGTGGAGCTAGAACTTTTTATTCACACCTGCATTGGGTTAACTCAAGTGAATAAACACAAGCATCTCCAGTTTGTTGAAACTCAGCACTGAAGGGCTTCCTCAGAGATATTTCTCCTAGTCAGAATACCCTCAGTATTCATGAGAAAAAAAGTCCCAGTATACCCCAAGCTGATCCATGGAAGGTAAGGCTGGATACATCTGATATAAGTATTCTTAAGGAATGTTATTCTAAAAAAAAAATCTGTATGCTTGGTTTACAGTTATTGTTAGAATACTGACACATGGCACTGCATTACATTGCACAAATATTTTACTGGATTTTAACTAGACCCCTTAGCTGAATATTCCATGACATTCAAGCTCTAACTCATGCCATATAATAGAATGTAGAAATAGGAAAAATTTCTCCTAACTGTTGATCTAGTTGATGCTACTTAAAAGCTCTTTCAAAAAGTGATCAAATATTGTAACTATTACTGTACTTTTTCAAAAGCTGAGAAGTGCTTGGAGATGCAAAAATAAATGCATTGATATTAAGACAGACACATGTCAGGTTGTGTGCAGTCTATAGTACACAAATGAGAAATTCTATCTCAGGTTAATCTTCAGTATTTTTATTACTTTACCTCATTACCTCTGTCTTATCTCCTATTTAGAGTTTTGTCTATACATATGAAATAATTTGTTGGTTTTAGAATTCGTGTTCTTTTCTGTTAAAGTGCCTGCATTCCCTTTAATGTCATTTTCCCCCTCTGTCCAGTTTTCTCACTCTGCTTTTCTATTAATCTCATCTTTTATCCAGTTAATTCTTTACTGTGAAAAACCTCTTTTGACTTAATTTTGAAGAACACAATAAGTGATTCTTTCACTTTTACTTCTAGTTCCCTTCTCTCTTCTTTTCTCCCTCTTCCTTCCCATCTGAGTCATTTATTCTAGAGTTTCTATTCCTTCCAGACTTAAAATCTATTATCTTCATTGAAAACATTGCTTATTGTCTTATTTAAAATTGTGAAAAAGAAAAAACCAATACAGAGCAGATCTACCTGAATAAGCCTGCATCTAACATCTTAACACACATCTCAGAGAAGTCAATCTGAGTGGAATTTGGTCCATCTTGATGGACCATGTGGTAGTCAATTGATTAAAACAGACATGTCTTCTTTTTTGACCAGTATATTATTACACAATGTATTTTTAAAAGCCTTCTTTGCTAACACAGCTTGACAGACTGTGCTTTCTTCTTTTGAAATAATTTATAAGCTTCGGCAATTAACTTTATTTACAAGTTAACCTAATCGCTTTATTAGTGGTCACAATTCTTAGCTACGTCCCTAGAATATATTCTTTTAATAGATAAATTATTGATTGAACTATCCATGACATTGTGAACTGGAATTCCTTCTTTTGGGGGGTAGTACCAAAGTATAATAATTATGGCAAACTGCTACTGAGTGTGGAACAGCCCCTATGTAGCATCAAGGTTGTCAGCTCAATCCCTGTAGGGCCATTTACTTAAGAGCTGGACTTGATCCTTTTAGATCTAAAGAGGATATATATTAAAAGACTGAAGTAAAGCATTCTATTAAAACAGGTTGGCCATATTTTAGCTATCTTAACAACACTGAGTTGTACTCATGTTTCCTCTCACTTTCCTTACCATTATTTATTTGCTTTCTGCACAGATTCTGAAATAAATTGCTTACAGTTCATATATATATATTTTTTTTTTTAAGGGAAGAGGCAAATAAAATCTTACAAAATCTAAAAAGGAACAGCAAACATCTCCGTTTTTCCTACTGTATATGGCAACATATTGAAGCTGGCCACTGAGATTAAGAACACATGTGATCACCTCAATTCCTTTAGATGGAAGAGAAAGGTCAGGAACCTAAGAAAAAGTCTAGATGAGGTGATATAGAAGCTTCCTTTATGCTGCTTTTAGAGAACTTCATCAGAAAGTGGTATTTGACCCTACCAAAGGTAAGCAGAGTCCAGAGATTGTCTTTAAAACTTAGTATTTCTCAGCAATTGCCTAAAAATTCAGTCTGAGATTGTACCATTTTCCATTACAAATAGAAGAAAAAAGACATTGTTCCTTGGCATTTCCTCCCATTATCACAATAAAAACTGATGCCCGAGTTGCAACTTTTTGATCTATTTTTCTTAGGTTAACCTTAGTTTTGCATTGTGGAGAAATGCTTCTAACATGTTTTGACAGTTTTACAGTAAGTTATTTAGGTTTAAAATATTCTTATATACCAGGAAAAACACACAACTTTCTTTATGATTTTGACTTAGTATTTTCAAAGAGAAGTACAAAAGCAGGATTTAGCTTCACATTAAAATGTTTAAATTTAGATTCTAATATGTATGTTCAGTTTCTATTACTTTATTTCAATCAGGAATAATTTGCACTTCTACAATCTGTACAGTCCATGGAGCCTAGAGAGAAATGAACCCATTCACAAGGGTTCTTAGTTGCCTAAATTTTAACTGCTATTATTTTAGCTGACCTAGGATATCATGCTCAATTTTTAGCTGCCAGCTCAGGAGGACAAAGGCATCCCATTAGATCTGCTAATAGATCATTACATTAGATACATTTCAGGTATCTAAAGGCATCTCTAGTAATACTAGAAATGTTTAGGCAAATAAGTCCCATTCTTGACACCTACCTGACTCTCCAGTTGTCCCTGATTTAAGTGGGAGGTCCATTCATTATAAATCAAAACCTCACCACCTACTTCAGGTGCAGATGCCTGACTGGGCTTCAGTATGAGCTCTGAACTTTATTCAGGATGCATTTAGGGTTGTCAGCAGATCAACATGACTAAACAAGAATTTAAAATGATGTGCATTGAAAATGCAAAGAAACTGCTCTATATGTGTCTGGCAGGATCATATATGGAAGCTGCTTCAATGAACTTTTTCTGTAGAAAAGTGACATCCCTTTGAATATCTTGTTAGCATCCCTGATTTTCATAGAGTCAAATATTTTTTTTACAAAAGGGGAACTTAGATTTGTATGTTACTTTATTAGTCCGGTTTTGTAAGAGAAGATAAATACAATAATTTTGCATGTCAGTCAACAATAAATATCTTCTAGGCCTTCTAAGCCACTCCAAGTGAGACAGGGCTTCCACCATCTTAAATTGCTCCAAGTTTAATGAAAAAAGAAGATACAGGCATTGTTAATGTACCCACCAAAACAGAGGATCTGTCACAATTGCTGTGCCACACAGGCATCAGATTGCAAACATGACTGTAGAATTTATTTTTTTTAAATAAATAGGACTGGTGCCTATACCTTAGAATACCAAAATTTATATAAACATATTAAAATCCAGCTGCCGGAATTAGAAANCCAAACAAACAAAAAAAAACCCTCCTGTTAAAATTGAAAAAGTTAAAAAAAATATCTGAAATGCATCTAATGAATCTGAGTTTCATCTTAAAAACTTGATCCAAAAGTGGCAAAGACTGAAGATAATCAGATATTCAGCACTGTCACGGTTTTTTAGCAGTGTTATATACTGGCAGAGCCTTGCTGCATAGATTTTTCTATGTAACAGGGTTTCTCTTGGAGACACTTTGTTTACTAAAGCTTCTCTATTGTGGGTAATGCATGTCTTTGATACTGCAAGAAGTGTTTGTCAACTGCAAGGGGCTCATCAGGATTGATGCAGGACCAGAGAAAAGACAGATGTCTCTTTTTGCCTGAATTATAACATCCCTCACCCTACAGAAAACCTGTGAGGTAACATCTTTTACTTATCTTCCATAACTCTACTTGAATCAGAAAAGAAAATTATAGAAAGAAGAAATCAGAGGGATAGCATCTTACCTTTATCCAGATCAGGAAAAGCAGTTGTACTGATATTACAAAACAGAACATCTCTGGTTCAGAGATGCTATTGGAGCAACTACTACTATTGCTGGTGTTTGTTCCTCTGGAATCTGACAGGATTCATGGACAGCAACCTTAAGAGCTGCTGCACTCTTGGCCAATCCATGAAAAAGTAAGGGATGACACTAGTTCCTCATCTGAACTTCAGGAAAAGGGAAACAGAAGAGCAAACGGTGCATTTGCAAGAGTAGTGCAGGAGAGCTCAAAAATTATATGTATAGAAAGCATATACTGGGAATTATGTATTAGTCCCCCAACACAGTGATGCTCTCTGTGTATCAGACAGTAAAAATCATCCTTGAATATCTCCAATAACCATCTTTTCCCACCCATTCAAATCCTCAGGTTTCCTTCCATGCTTTCACATCTGTCACCATGATTGGTGAACAGAGCTTGTTCTGCCAGAAGTTCTATCAATCAATGAGAAACTAAAAACCACGTGAACCATTCTGACATCTATCATGGAGTGACTACTACCAACTCCTAATAATATCAGTAAAAAGAAAACATAATGATGACTGCATGTTCATAATCCTCATTATTCTTTTACCTGATGTGAGTTTTCCTGAACAGCAAGGAGTTTGGTTTCTTCTTTCCTCTTGGCATAATAATTTATTAGTCTTTTTACTTTTTCACAAATTTTTGAAGATTTCTCTTTATATTGCATAGTTGCTCTTCAAAAAGAGCATTCACCCATTCAGATATTTTTCATAATTATGCAACTTTCTATATAGAGCAATATTAAATTCGCTGTCATCTTTCAGCTACTTTGGAAAGCAGACATGCTATGTACATCCTCTTTTATATATATATATGTATGGTTTTTTTTCCTCCCCTCCACCAAAGCAGCTGGTACAGTTCTTCATAAACCAGTGAACTATATGGTAAATTGGGAATATCAGACATGACAAGAATAGCCGTAACTCTATTCATGTCAACAGTGTTTATAGGGACTGAAGCTCTTTTCCCAGTCAGAAGAAATAAGGCTAGTGCATATCTGGAGGAGAAATAAAGCCTCAAGAAAAAAAAGGTACTGCTCTGCAACAGGGAGCAATGCATATCCCTTATTCACAGTAGATTAGCACAAAAATAAAATACAAAATACCACCTTTTGTAATTGCATTGAATCCAATGAATCAATGGTAAGGATTTGAGTAAAGGTAGCTACAAATACCTTGTAAGCATTACACATATTGCAGAATACTTAGAGATTACTTACCTAATAAAATTCAAAAGCAGCTAGAAACTCAAGGTGGTGATCAAACTGATTTTTACAATTGATTTTGTTCTTTTTCTTAGCAGATGACAAAGATGCCAGAAATGTTGGATTAAAATATATGGTCTGGGATCTCAGGATAATGAAGTCAATAGCACTGCACTGTGGGAAAAACAGGCAGAAATGCAATAATGCTATTACACTGCTTAGGGTGTTTAGAGAAACCTACTGTTTACAGGAGGGACTTTGAGAACAACACTGGGAAACAAAGAGAGGGAAATCTGAGGAGGTAGATAAGGCCATGTAATTACCATATTTTTCATATGACTACACTCACCAACAGTGACACACCTCCTGCCAGATACATCTTTGCAGCAATTACCATTTGTGTCATTTTGGATGGTGTCTTGAGAACCTGAACTTCTAGAATAATTCTTCACTTATCAGTGTTTGGAGTAACTTCAGTAAATCCAAGACTGAATCCAAATGTTAGGCTACTAGTTACTTTCCTTGAAAGAAGTACTATCCAACATCAAACACCCAGAACAGAAACTAAAAATCTCTTTAGGCAGAATGTAAAAAGGAAAATGTGGAAAAGTTGTAAGTTTGGTTACTGCTCACCACATATTAGAATAAAATATTCAAACTCTTAGAACTATAGAGCCAAAATAAAGCAAAGGAAAAGACAGAAAACCAGTTCTATAAAACCCATGCATTCATTGCAACTTTAAAAAAATAGAAGAGAAACCCAAATAAATCTTAAGTGTAGGAAAGGGGAGTATTAGGAGCCTGCAAGTGTTTTTTTGTGGTTTTTGGTTTGTTTTTTTTTTAACACTGAGAAGTAACAATATTTTAGTTGTGCTACCCTATCTAGGCTATTCTGCTTTGGAATGGTGTGATGTAGGAGACACAGGGATAGCTTGAAGCTGGAGCAGTCTGACCAGAGGCTGAGAGCTTTGACTAATGTGCCCCTTAAGAAACTGACATTCAAAGGACAGCTCAAAATCTTCTCTTCTGTGCAGGCCAGGCTGAGCACTAAATGCTTTATTTATCTCCTCTATCCCAAATAAAATTTGAGATTACACCTGTGAAACAGGACACATTTAAAAAGGTAAGGTGGGTAAGTTGATTAGCTAATTAACCAAGCTCTTATATACAACCCATAGGGAGCATCTCAAATGCATAGGACATCTTTTGTTATTAAGAAAAAATAGGACAAGGAAGATTTATCATTAAAATATATTTCACTAATTATACCACCTGGAGTTCCTTCCACAAAACAAACTTTTAATTAGAAACTGTGGGTTTATAGAAAATATTTGGTATAAAATTTTGATTGTTTATTAAAAGTAGAATGTGGAAAATTCCTTGCACACTAAGGGCACAATGGTACCATATCAGAGGGTGCACTTTGTCTTCTTAAAGAGCTCAGGAGTATCTTCAGAAAGTATTTGGATTTATTTTTTATACCCTTTTTAAGAACAGGTAAAATTTGTTTTTTCATGGTAGAAGAGCTTTACTAATTGTAGACAAATTATTTCCTCTTTGAGATAGTAAAACCTGATAAAAAATTCACCGTGAGCCAATCTGAGAAGTTGAAAACTCAAGTCCCATACAGACCCTTTGTATCACTTGAGTGTTCCAAAGCAGCTGCTTTCTTCCCAGAAGTATCAGTCACCTCATTCTCCATGTCTGGAGAAACTCAGCTCATACACTGCATTGCTCTGTGTGTTGCAAAGTGCAGCCTTGCCTTGCACTGGAGCTTAGCTACATCTGTCATGTATAGAATCACTTAAATTGCTTATAGAATGTCTTAAGGAACCAGCAGAGAAGTAATGCTTTTAAGATATGCTGAGGAAAACAGCACAGACACATGGGAGCATTTTTGATGCCACATCTTTATGCTCTTAAAGTAACATTTCTTTTTTTTTTTCTTTTACTGAATGAATATCCTTTTCAAAATGGTACAAGTTGAATTTTTTTCTGAATAGGTTTTTTTCTTCCCTGAATATTTATCTTAAATAAGGAGCTATGAGAAAGTCGCTGGACAGGCAAGGGAAAGCTGTGTGACTCTATATGTGATATCAAAGGGACAAATCCCTATTTCACATATTCCCTAACTTGGTCCTTGTTCAAGGGAAGAACCATGAGATCCCATCACTGGAGCTGGCAAAAGAAAGCAAACAGCAGTCCTCCAAAACCACGAGTGATCAAGAAAAGAACAATGACCTGCATTTATTGCCGAGTAGTGCTCCCAGTTGAGTTAATAAAGTTGTGCCCTAATTAAACTGAGCACTTCACATCTTGTTTTTCTTCTTGCATGGCTGGGACAATTAAGCATCCTTTGATGTAGAGTGCTCTGAGGAAATCTCCCAATTACTTTATGAACAATTTTTGTCATAAAGCCTGAGAGAATTTATTGAAACCACCTACAGTGGAATGAGGCCAAAACCAATCAGCACTGGATGACCAGACTTAGGGCTAAGGACTTTAAACTAGAGGTCACTAAGACCACAAGCAACACATCATGCTGAGAAATTTAAGCTCTGGAAGTGCTAGTTGAGTACAGTAAGCTGAAAAATATTCTGTGCAATTACTCTACTGAGCAGAAATTACTCACTACTTGAACAGAAAGTGTTGACAATCACTGATTTTTTTCTGTGTACTGAAGGTTTTATTATACTCTGACTGTAAACTAAAGTACACATTACTGCCCTGCTTAATCAAGCTGGAAAAGGCTTTTTGTTACTTTTTAGAACAAATATGTAAAAATATTACTAATTTCACACATTAGCTATGTGTGTCTCCTCCTTCAAACCTATTGTTTTCATATGCAACCATGCTTCATATTTTCCTCTATAAACTGATCCATTTTCACCTTAAAACTAGTTAGGTTAAGTAATGTATATGAAAAATTAGGAATACTGAAGAAATAGTCTTAAAAAGTAATAGGTACATATATTCCAAATAGATATATTTAAATCTTAAGCTCTATATTTATTATTATAATAATCATACAATATTTCATTAATTTATATATGCAATTCATCAGAGTTTAGATGGACTATGACTTTTTTAAAAGTAATTTTTAGATGACAGAATAGGGAAATAGTAATTAAAAAAATAAGCAGCACAAGTTATAGTGCCTTCCACCTTTAGGAAAAGTATCACTTTCATGTTGTGCTAATGACTGAAAAAATTTTAGGTTGACTTTATTGTATCCATTCAGTGTCCACTTGTGGCAACAAAAAAGTAAGTACCCACAACCTGAAGAGGACAATTATGCAATTGGCTTATCAAAAATATATTTTCTTTTTAGCATAAGGAAAGTATAGTCTTTTCAATTCTCATTTTTAATTACTTATTTTATGCATGGGGTAAAATTTGTTTTGTGAAATTTGACTGTCTCTGTAAGTCAGCTAGCTCTCTGTCACTAGATCTTTTAAATTAAAATGTGAATTAAGTTTTAATGATAACGGTATTATTCACTTACCATACAAAAACTGGACAGAAGATATAAAAATAATAATAAACCAGCATAAAAATCTCTACAAGGCAATTCATTATTAGTACAAATTAGCTCTAAAATGCATCACAGGCAAGTTAAAAAAAAAGCTTCAATTATTTTGCCTTACAGTATAATAACGAGTCTTAACTAGGGAGAAAGATACAGTAATTTAGTAATGTTAAGATCTACCACTAGAAAACACCAGTTCTGCTGTTGAAATATTTTAAGACGTATATTCCATTCAGCTCCCCAAACAAATAGCACACTGTACTTCAAATGCATTGCAAGACTATTAGATAATCTTTTTCTTTGTTTAGATTCAGTAGGGTTCAGTGACAAACATTCATCTTTTCTTTCTATAAAAGTTCTTGTTCTTTCACTTAGTTAAGAATTGCCTTAATTTTTAGTAGCATACTCACAATTTAGTTAACCACTGATTAGCTTCACACAATAAACTTCAAACAAAATGTAAAAATTATCATTTAACTATTTTTAAAATTATGAATTACTTATCCAACGTTAAGATCACAGTGGTAAGAGCAGCTATATCTGTAGGTAGGCTAATAGAGTCAGACACAAAGCTTCTGAAATAAACCAATACCAGCTGCTCCCATGCCTCATTACTCGGCAGTAGCTTGTACGTTGCAGAATCATTGGCTTTCAAAAGCCACACAGACTTTTGAGAGGACATAGCTGCACAAAACACACACTTCCCTCAGACAGAAAAAAAAAAGTAAAAAAAGAAAAAGGAAAGTCCTATACTTCAGGGTATATGTGCAACTATTTTCCATTCTTAGGCACACATATTTTCCACCACGATGTATTTTACTTATTCTAACAGGTGAAAGCAATTAGATTTTAAAATTATTACATTGTCAGTGCTCCCACTTCTAAAAGAGTAATTCAAAATTCTAGAACTAATGAAATATCTTTTTGATTAGAAACACATAGTTTGTGGTTAGAGAAGATTTTGAAGTAGGAATGAGTATCATAATCAGTGTCTGATCTTTTAGCTCACTAGGAGTGGACATTAATGGGAGAAAAAAAATTACTAGAGATATATCATGTAGTCAAAAGTGCTATGCACATGTAGCATTTTGTATGGCTATAAACACAGTGTTCAAAAACAAAACTTCTAAAAAATAATCACTTTCCAAAATCTTATTAAATTAGTTGAGCTTGCTGTACTCTGCAAAAATTAGATTGCAACACTAAAACTCTCAGTAAAAGGTACTGTCAGACCCTCATAATCTCAAACAGTCATTAAAAAAAGAGTAGAGATTCACCTTCTTGAAACAGAAGTAATTTTAATGTAAAAGTTTACACAATTAAAATTACAGAGGCTTAATTTCCAACAAGCCCCAAAGAATTCAATCTTTCATGGCTCTCAGGACTGATCTTCAACACAGAGAGTTAGTTTTAAACATTTATGTAATACATTTGGTAATAGAATTAAAAACTTGAGTATATTTCAATGAACATTTATATTCTATCAGGAATCAATTGTATACTTCTAATTTGCCTGCTCAGAAGATAACATTTTGATATACACAAATTAATTAGGCAGAAAAATCAAGGCAGATTTCTGCTTTATTGAAAAAAATATTGAACACAGTGTTCTGTAGGTACTCTGGAGTATCATTTAGAGGCAGTATGTCACAATATCATTCTTAATTTTAAAATACTAAAATAATGAAAAGCGAGTTCTGTGCTGGTACATACTTCAGAACAGCATTGTCCTTTTATATCAGTCATTAAGTTTTTTTTCTAATATTTCATATCTCTGAAACTGTCATCTGTATAATAAAATAAATTCGACTCACCATTTTCAGTCTAATAAGTGCTTACTGAGTATTATTTGCCTTACTCTCAAGTGGAAAATTATGGAAATGATTATATGAGATCTAAAATGCAAGCAGTCACTTGCAGTAAGCATATTAAGTAAGGCAATACCTTATAAGTTCATCAGATAAATTGTTACATGTTTAGAGATTTTCTTGCCTTTTCAGTGGAATGATACGGTCACCATTATACCTTAGAAGACTATTCATCCAATTTTAAATGCTTTAATTTAAACAATTTGCTAATAAATAAAACACAGAAATCTGAGCTGAAAAAAACTCAACCCTGAATACTTAATATTAAATAAAGTGTTCCGCTACTTTAAAGAAAGAACATTATTTTCAGGCCTCTCTTTCTTCTCTATTTGCCAGATTTTAAATAAATTGTACTCAATATCCTGGACTGCCTTTGAAGAATAAAAAAACACCAATCAAAAAATTATCATGAAATAGTAGAGGAAAAAAAAGTGTCTTGGGTCAGAGAGGTGGAACAGCATCCAGACAGTGCAAATCTGGACCACAAGTGATTTCTTCACTGCTGGACACTCATCTTATGAAGCAATCAGGCATAATTTGCTCCACCTCTAGTAGAATTACAGCATAGCCAAGTTAAGGAGCCTGGCAATAAATCAGTTCAACATTCAACATTTACAGTGATATTCCTTATAATAATGACACATCCATGTCTGAAGGCCATAAATTCGTTACCAAGTAAACACACAGAATAAGGGAGTGTAATCCTTTTGGTATTACTGGGCCATGGCACTTAAAATCCAGCTGAAAGTATAACTACATTCCCAAAACATAACGTTTACTAACAAAACCTGAGATATTGTCAACAGAATTTTGGTTAAATCAGAGCTTTTCCTGCCATTGCTTCACTCAGTCTCAGGAGCCCCCTGGCCCAAATTTTTTTAGGGAGATATCTGTAGGCTACGGATAAGAAAGGATAGCATGTAAAAGCTGGATGTGTTTGTTAACTTAGTGTGAACATTTCATATTTGATTTCTAAGCAGAAATCTAAGGTCTCTTGGTAATGCTACAAGTGCAGTCTCAGTCATACACTAGCCAGATCCCTAAAGAGAAAGCTTTTAGCAAAAAAGTGTACTGGATTTGTAGGGCAAAGTTTTGGTAGCAGTGCGGCTACAGGTGTGGCTTCTGGGAGGAAATGCTAGAAGCTGCCCCTCCATCTAATGGAGCCAAAGCAATTGGCCCTGGGCCAGATCCACTGCTGGCCATGGCCATCACCAGCTGCAGGAGTGCCTCTGGGAGAATGTCCCTCAAGAAAGAGGGAAAGCTGCTGCACAACAGCAATGGCAGCCAGAGACAGGAGGGAGAGCATGGGAGACAACAGCTGTGCAGACACCCAGGTCAGTGAAGATGGAGGGGGACGAGGTGCAAAAGGAGTCAAAACAGAGATCCACCTGCAGCCCGTGGAGGACCCCATGCCAGAGCAGGTGGATGCCTGAAGAATGCTGTGACCCCATGGGAAGCCCAGGCTGGAGCAGGCTCCTGGCAGGACCCTATGGACTGAGGAGCCCAGGCTGGAGCAGTCGGTTCCTGAGGGGCTGCACCCCAGACAGGAGAGCCATTCTGGAGGAGTTCATAAGGAACTGCAGCCCATGGGAAGGACTCAACAGGAGAGACGCTCATGGAGGATTGTCTCCTGTGGGATGGATCTCACAGTGGAGCAGAGGAAGAGCATGAAGAGTCCTCTGTCTGAGGAGGAAGAAGCAGCAGAGACAAGGTGTGATAAATGACTGCAGCCCCCCACTCCTCATCCCCCTGTGGTGCTGGCAGGAAAGAGATGGAGGGTTTGGAAGTACAGCTAAACCCAGAAAGACATGGGGGTGGAGGGATCGTGTTTTAAGATTTAGGTTGTTGGGATTTGTTTCATTATCTTACTCTGATTTTGATTGAAAATAAAATTAAATTTGCCTGTTTTGTCCATGATGGTAATTGGTGAGTGATCTCTCCCTGCCCTTATCCCAACCTTTGAGTCTGTCATATTTATTTTCTCTGTCCTCTACAACTGATGAAGGGAATGATAACGTGGTGGGCACCTAGTGTCCACTCAAGATCAACATGCCACAAAAAGGCATATAAATAAGAGAAACATAAAAGGTGCTAATAAATAATCCACAACCATTAGGGCTTAAGAAAATAACAACCGATTCTTTAAATGTAATTGAGAAAGAATAAGCATTTAGCAAATCTCATTTTGGGAGAAAGGAAGGCATGCAATTAAAATCCAGAGAGATCATTAATGCCCCAAAAGTATAAAAGCCAATGGAGAGCAATTAAAGCAAAAGGAACTCACTGAAAAATTACCTCTGGGTTTTAAAAAAATCTAGGGATACTCTACAAGATCAAGAGAATTGCAAAATCTTAATGTTGCATTCATGTTTAGAGAAATTGAGAAACTACAGGTTGGGTGACATCAAGCAAGTATAAATTCTAGAAAGGTTGAGGAGTAAATAATTAAAAAACAGTAGTGTAATTCATTCACTTGTAAGACTTGTCAACTAAACTTGATACCATTTTTTATGCTACAAGTTTGGCTAATAACATTAACTTGCATTGTCATAGATTGCTATAAGATTTAATCTTGCATGACATTTTCAAGCACCATACAAAATCAATACTCTACATTACATGGATTAAAACTGTTTAAATACACAGATCTTGAAAACTCTAAGTGGAAAATTGTCAGACAATGTAGGTTCTCTGAAGAACTTTTATTGTCCCAAATTTATTACTTCCATTGTAAATCAGAGATTAATTTTTTCAGATGACCTCAGCCTTGATACAATGGGAAATATCAATCAAACAGATGGGCCCATCTTTCTCAGTATAACTCATCTGAACTTCACACAGCTAAAATGTACCTCTCAAATTGATATATTAAAACTATAATCCAGTTCATTTATATAACAAAGGGTTAAGAGATAACTTGCTAACCAACTGTAAGTATCTATAAGGCACGAGATACTTTAGAGTAGACAGCTGTTTAATTTAGCTGAAAAAAGCATTTAAGAATCCACTGGTAGAAAACTATTACTTGACTTTTCATGTAGAAGTCACAGTTCTTTATTTCTAAATAATGAAAACAAATAGCCTATTAGTACCAACTGTTGACAGATATGGATGATTACCTACATTTTCAAATCTTTATATCATTCATATCTTTCTAAAAGAGATCTCACATTTCAAGTGGAAGTTATAGTATCCAGGAAATCACAAAGTCTTTCAGGAATTTCTGAGATCCACCTACCCTATATGTTGAGCCCAAGTAAGTTAGGAGGACTGGATTACCCATCGTTTCACAAAGCAACCCACCAAAAACAAGAGAGAAAAGTAAAATCTGGCCTTAACAAACCTGTGACAGAAGTTTTCGAGGACTGGAAGAAGTTAACAACCTAAAAAAAAGAACAAGTTTATAGCTATTTAATAGCCTCATATTTTCTGGTTTTCTCCATGAGAGGCACTGCTGAGAGTGAATCTACAACTGGGAAGTTTAACAGTAGTTAAATCTAAATAACTTTACTATTTTTTATACATGTAAGAATGCAGGATTTTTTACTTCAGTAGAGTAGTTTAGAGCAAGTAGCCTTAAGAGGATTGGACTGCCCCATTTATTGCAGCCCACCTGTGCCATAAGGACACTGGCTGGCTATTTGCATTACAGAGGCTCAGAAAGACAATACAGGTTATGAAAATATACAGGGATATATGTCGACAGAAATAGATAGATCTATCTGAGTAGCCAAAAGGAAAACTGTATTTGTTATTTATGTGATTGACTTTCTTATAGAGATACAGCATACAGAAAGTGCTAGACTTTCTATGATAAAACAACCAGGTTTTTCCTTGGGCAGCAAAACTAGCAAAGCTCAGGTATCTTCAGAGTGTACAGAAATTTTCTCCTGCAAAATGTTCTTCTCCCTTTTTGTTGCAACTACTTTAAGTTCCGTCCCTCTTCCCTAATTCCTTCTCTTTTCCTATCCTATCCTATTTTCATACAAGAATTGTCCTCTCTTCTACCTTTGCTAAGTCCTAGCTGGTCAGGAGCCAGCATGTGCTCTGAAGACTTGCACATGCTCTTTGCTGCTGCTTACCCATGTAGTGACTATGGGACAGAGAGAACAGCTAATAATAGTTATTAAGCATAAATTCAGCACGGGTGCCATATTTGACATATTTGACATATTGGTTAGGACATCAATCTAAAAATAACTTGTTCTTCTTCCTGATGGAGATTAGTCGGTTCAGTAATTGGTACAAAGGCTTATTTGATTCCAAATACCTCAATATGATCACACACACAAAAAATCTTTGTTTAGACTCTATTTAACACTATTATACAATTGTGATGAAATTTGGCAATTCAGTCCTACTTCCCACAACCTGGATTGTCCTCAGAAACAACAAAAACCAGTTAATTAATAGGTTTGTGGCAGTTGCTGATTAAGATAGCCAGATTTTAAAATGAATACACATAAATACATTCTTCACTCATATGCTCACTGACTAAGCCTTCCTTTTTCTTATCTTATCCAAGCAAAACCTGTACTTCAAATTCCTTTTAAAAATCCTTTTTAAAATCCACTTCTTTAGGAAGTCTTTTCATCTCTTAACTATTTCACCTCATGTTTTTATTACAAAATTACAGTGTGACTTTTGCTGCTGCTTTAAATAAGGATTCAGAGAGAGAAAATTCAAACACTGAAGAGTATCTTATTCTGATAGGTCTGAGAAGAAAATAATTTTGCAGATATAGGACATGGGTTCTGGGGGCTTCCAGAGCATGAAGAAAGATTTCACTTTTGGCTGATGAAAGGTCATAAGTGAAGACACAAACCCCTGAAATACGAGTAAAATTTTCTACCACTGTTGTTGGGTTGGTGAGGCAGGTGCGTGTTTACAGCGCTTAACACATGAAGTTCTGTTAAGGGGCAGAAACTCTCTAAAAACATGCATTTGAGAAGTACTGTGGTATTCCTTGGATCTTGCAGAGAGGATTCTATAAGACTTGGTATTTATAGAGTAAATAGTATTTAAGTAAAAAGTACAAGCATAGGTCCTGCCTCACTTGCATTTTCTTGACATAAGCTTCTCATCTTCCAATAAATCTTTAGTGTACTCCACTAAAATTTTCATCCATTGTTAAAACTTCAGAGTGTGTTTGAAAGGTTAATACACATGTTTAAATTCAACTCTGAGTACACTGGTATTAAAAACTTACAAGCTTTCTAGGTCATCCAGAAATACACCATCCAGACAAATTAGAACCAAAGTGCACCTAACTGTGGATAGATAGATACTGATAGAACTATGTAAAAACACTTGTTAAACCCTTCCACATTTACAGATTAATACTTCTGACTTTTTAAACTGTTATACTAGTTTGAAGAGAAGTTGAATAATACCAAATGAAATTGGCATCTGCAATTATTTTTGAATGCATGTTAAATAGTCATGAACCCCGTCTTCTTTTTCTCTGGAAAGAATGGATTTCTCACTGCTTATATTATGTTCACTATGAGATGCCCACACAAATTCCATATAAGAATAAAAATACTTCCCTACAGACGTCTAGGGTTTTTTAAATCTCCTTTTTATTAACAAAAGGTTTTTTTAAAAAAGTGTTAGCACTTCAAGAAACCATTTAGAAATGAAATCTAGAGCTCTCAAAAAAAAATGCATGTTTATTATAACTACCTGTAACTATGTATATGTTATTATTAGTATATAAATAAGAATAAAATCCACACTGATTAAAAATCTAACAATGAAAAAACAAGAATAGTGTATTATAATAAACTTTTTTTAAAATTTATATAGGAGGCATTTCAAATAGATTTAAAATTTCATTGGAATTAAAATAGCCTATTTTTAAGCATACTCACTATGAAATTTACATAAATGTAACAAAAGCAGTATTAACAATAAACTTTTACCAAAAAAAAAAAATCAAACCAGCAATGCATTGGAAATTGCCAAATATTAAATTAGAACAAATTTCACTGAAGAGCTACTCCAGTTTCCAAACTAGAAAACTTTCAGGACAGGAAAAATACTTTCCCCATTTAATTTCATACCAGTTCAGATTCTTACTATCTCAGTTGGTTCATACAAATACACCAAGTAGAAATGCTGAGAATGGTGTGAGTAGAGATCTACTTTTTTTCCAAAATATTACAAGACACAGATTTTAAACTAATCACTCAGTAAGATATAATATTGTTCATTAAATACTAGTTTTACAAGCAAGTAGTTTTTCTGACTGATTTGTAATAGCTTTTTTACATATCTAATAAAGATGAGAGGGTTTTTTTAAAAACAATTTTAATTTACTTTCTGTGCATTTCTAATCCTTTTCCAATCTTCTTTTGCATTATCAAAATAAAGGTCAAAAAAAGGGACACTTACAAGTCCTACAAAAAAGTTTGATTTTTTTAAAAGCAACATCACTTCTAGAAAAACAATTGAAGGATAAATATGACATTGTTAAAGGTATGTTAGGAAGTTAAACTCAATTTGATCATGATTTATTAAAAAGAAATTGATGTTGTTTTCTTTCAACAAAAATGTAACACTTCTAAGTGTATTGGGGCAGTACCATTTTAAAGAAGTGACTCAGAATGCTAATTCACTAACATCTCAATAAATATCCAGACAATATGCAGAAATATTACCAAGTTTGAGTATTACTACTCCATTAAAGAAATGTTCACATTTCCTTATGTGAACATCACATTTCCTTCTGATTCCTGATCTTCCCTAGAAGTCCTACCAGAGTTATGTCATGTTTTAATGATTAAAAAAATTGTAACTGTAAATGTTTCTGAAACTGGAAGACAAAATCTAAGAGTGGCTAAAAGTCAGGCACAAAGCTAGGTGCTATCTTGACCAGCTATAAGCAATGTCTTCAAAAACTTTTTAATTTAATTGAAAGACAAAAAGAATTATGTGTATTTTTATCTAGGCTTGTTATTGTACTGATTGCTGTAGGGAAATGTCTTCCATGATCCTGTGTTCCCAACAGCCTGTTTATTCCAGCACAATCACAAACCACATTTCTTTCACACTCTCTGGCACACCACAATCCCAATGCCTGCATTAAGTCTCTACTACTGACATATTCTTATTTGGACAATATGGCTGCGGATTTTCCTGATTAAGTTCTGTGGTTAGTATTGTATCATTATATAAATTTTTAATTAAGAACACCACAGTATTAAATCAATGGGATTTCTAATTGAGAAAAATATTTGCACTCACTTTGAGCATGATAATAATTACCTATGACATACTATCAGAGATTTCATTCCTAAATTAGAAGACTGAATTTGGCCCAGAATTTAGTTTTTGTAGCTGATACATTTTATGGACTGATAGTTGAGCTTAGATTATTTATCAGTAACATTGCTATTGTATTTTTGGCTGTTAACTAAAAACTTTTCATGTAAGAATGGGCTGAGGTGGATGTGTCTTCTTTAGTCTATTCTTCAATCAGGCTTAAATTGCAATCAGAAACTTATGCCTTTGTGAAAAGGTGAAATTTGTTTTATCAAAAAATTTTTTATTTTATTTAACCACAATGAAAAAAGGATACAACATTCAGACTCCAGGGTTATGAAATCTAGCACTGTTTAAGATTAATGTACACTTCAAAAACCAATCCTATTTCCAATGTAAGTCAACAGCATGACACTGAAAAAGGAATTTGCATTTAATAGTGATTTTGAATTTCGTTTTTTTAAGAAGAGTAGCAATATAGACTTTCTTCCTGTCAACCTGAAAATAGACCATTTGTTTCAAAGCTGTCATAATTGTAATTTCTAGCTGATTCTAAAATAGTTGATGTTCATGAAGGCTTACATTTATTTTCACAGCCTGGAACTATAAAGTACCAGGTTCTGTAATTTTGTAAATAATTTGTGAAAACATTCGAAATAAAAACAGTAGAAGAGTATATAAAGCATTTTCAAATAAAATCACTCATTAACTTTTAAGAATGCTGTAAGCATCTGTTGGAAAAACTCATTCCAAAGTCTCAAAGAAATGAACCCCCTCTCAGTAGAATGGTGCACTATGCAAATGAAATATAGTCATCCTTTGAAACCACACGTGCTTTAATCAATATGTAATTTACAATTAAGCAATCATTTTCTGATTTACAAGCATTACAAGCATAACAAATACGATTAACCTAGTATTTCAGACGCAAATTAGCTCAGTTAATGTACCCCACCTGTGTGCCACTTTGAATATATGTACACTTTCCCATTTTGATTTTTAATTGGCTATGAAACATAACTCTAACGGAGAAGTAAAGATATAACATTAAATTATTTGAGCACATATATATTAATTTTAAAGCAATGATGCAAGTGTAATGTTTTGTGTAGATGAACTAGGCAACAAGTTAAAGAAGTTTCTAAATCAAATCAGACTATACCAACAAAATGCCATGTGCAAGGAAGTGACAAGATGAAAAGTGAATAATTAAAAAAAAATACCCTTAAAACATAGCAATTTCATTCTCTGTGTTCTAGGGGGTGACAATTATGAGTCCAGACATAATGTAGGCAGCTATATCATAATCTAGCTCAAAGAGCTATAAACTCTTATACATCCAGAAACATCAAAAGTAGTTTAAACATCTCTATCAAATTTGAGATAAGCACTCCTTTATAAATGTCTATTTCTTTCCATTGGCTATAATGAGTATCTAAATTTAATGTTCTCATATCTTGATGTCTATACTACAGAAATCTGCAGTTGGGTATTGTAAAGGCAGTTTGTGATATCTGTTGCGTCAATGCATTTGTGTATCTGAACTGGTATCTTATTCTTCATGAATATTTTTTTTTAAATTTAAATATTTTTATGAATGTATTACTTGTTCAATAGTTTAACTATCCTTTGCATGTCAAACAGGTATATAAAACAGTATTTTTCCCATTCCTTATCTGTCTAAATAGAAAGGATACATTGAAATAGTTATGTATGAACTTAAAAAAGTTCAAACACTAATTAATGTTTCAAAAGGGAACAGAGAGAAGGAGGTTTGCTATTCAGTCATGCTATTTGGCAAAGATGTAACTTCCGGACAGAAAAAAACCCGGTTAAAATGATCAGTTTATCTCAGTTTAGTCAGTGAATAAATCCTATTTACCCTTTAATATGGGGTGTACCAACTAATTTATCTTTTTCAGAATTGTTAAAGAAAACTAACAAGACAGTTGAAGTTCCATGAAAATATATCTAATTGAGTTCAAATTCAATATTTATTTGAATTATGTCAGCAAAATAACTGATTTCAGTTCAACTAGAACACTACAAAATTTTAGGTCATCCACAACTGCTAAGAATTTTGTGTGAAACAAGCTCCAACTCCATTTTAAAAAGCTTTATTTTTCCAAGCATCATTTTCTATAAATATATATATATCAATTTCATATAATTCAACATTATCAGACAAGTTAGGTCTTATAAACGGGAAACTCATGAAAATACGGAAATTCAAAAAAGATTGGTTATATTCTAAAAAAAAGGGAAGACTATTTATGCTCAGATGAATTACATTAAATAAATATTTTCAGGTCTTTTATCCACTTAAGAATACTCCACCACATCACAGTTTCTAGATAATAAATAAAGTGTAAGGCAGGTCAAAAGAAACACAATTATATTTATCTGTCTGCATGAATCTGCCCCTATTCAAGAAGGGTAAACAGATATGAAGGATCAGTCAAGCAAGCCTCTATTCAATTCAAAGTAGGGGAGGCAACAGAGCATCCCAGCTCAGTCTAAATTAAATGCCTGTTGAATCATCAGTTGTACCACTGAATGATACTTTTAGAAAGCACTAAACAGCAACCTTTACTAATGCCCAGAGAAATTGGTCTTCCACAGGACAAGAGAGAAGGTAGTGGCATACAGGAACATTGGGATAAAAGATGGAAGATAAGGAAATTTAAGGTGAGTAAAATTAGGTTAAATTAGGTTGTTCATGAATTTGAGATAGGACTCAGTATCAGAAATCACAGGACTCAATAAGGCTGAGGTACTGGACAACAAAACAGTGAACAGTATTCAACAGAAACAAATATAAGGTGATGAGTGTTGATGTAAAATGTATCCCAACACTACCTACCAGATGACACAACATGGATGACCAATAACCACAATTAGGTCTTGGGTTTTAAATGAAAGTTGATCAAAACCAACATCAATCAAAAAAGCAATCAAAAAAGCAAATCTAATATTATCAAATGTCAGAAAACATCAAAAGAAGATAACAGAAATAATAAGTATGGCCTATAATTTAGCATCTAAAAAATAAGCATAGTAAATAAAAATTGTACTTTAAAAAATGCAAAATCCCAAAGTACTATTCATAATTCCATTACGCAACTTTTAATGAGTATGATGATATGAAAAACTTTAAAATTACTTACTTATTAGAATTCAAAAATTCCACATAAACTATTTGCTGGGGGTATCATATCTCTTTTACAAAGTTATTTATCTGAACATTCTCATTTTCCATGTCACTTCTACAGGCTAGGTAAATTCAAAAAGTTGTATTTTATTAAATCTCTTAGCACACAAAAGAACAAAATTTCAGATTTTTTTTTTACTCAGTGGAGAGCCAATCTGGGGCAAAAAATTATGTTAAAGCAGTAGCAGAATTTAAGTAACTAACAAAGCAATCCATAGCTGCAAAGATCCCAACACAGCCAAACCAAGATTTCAGCAAAGTAAGAATAATCTGTCATTTTTAGTACCATTTGTAATTACACTTTTATTACAAACACCTTGTTTTTGCATTCTACATCTCACAAACTTTCATGGCTTTGAGTTCTGATCAATGAACTTAAACCTCCTTAGCTTATGTGACAAGGAAGAATAATTTTCATTTTATAACAACATTGCTGCCTCTTTGAGGATTAGCCCAGCCTCTCTCTCATCTAAACTGACTCACCATTGATCAGATGGAGGAAGCATTCCCATTTAGAGATGAGGATTCAGAGACATGGGACAAGCAGATTAACCCTGGATATGACAGGGAAAGGATTAAGAGAATAAAATTCAGCCTTCAGTGATCTCAGTGGCAAAAGGCTCAAATCAATTTCAGTAGCCAGACCATTTCACCCATTTGTGTCTATAAACTGGTTTTACTTTTCATAGCATAACTTTAGTGATGATACTTAGAGGTTTTTTAGAAATCTCATAATGTTTGGTGTTTTCTCCTAAAGCTTCAACTGTTGGATCTAGAAATTTTACAATAATTGGTTTTTTACATATATATAATTTTCCAGTTCTCATGGGTACAAATTAAAAGCATAAAACCTTAAAGGTTCAGAGCTCAAAAATTAGATTAAAAAAAAAGCGTATGTTTTAAAAGCCCTCAAAACACACACACACACAGAAAAAAAAACCAACAAAAAACAACCAAACAAAAAAAACCCAAACAAACAAAAAGCCAAACCCCCCCCCAAAAAAAAAACAAAAGACCAAAACAAAACAAAGCAAAACAAAAAAAAACCCAAAGCCAAATACAAAAAATTTGAGGTAAACAATTTGTAATTTCATTAAACTATTGAAATATAACAAAATTTTTTACATACCACCAAAAGAGCTAAAAACTTTATTTTCTGTTTTTTATTCCATTCTCTGTTGGAAAAATATAGGTACTCTTAGATACGATCCTTATTATGAGTGGAATCAATTCTCAGTCATGGTTTTTATAACCACACTGAATAGCTCCTGCATCACTAGCATTTAAGTGGCATTCAACAGTGATTCAGAGAAATCTGTCGTTGAGGCTTATTGTCAACAAAAAGCACTTTCTCTGGATGGCAGAACCTATATGTAGAGCTGGAAGGACAAGTCATAGTGAACAAAGTGTACAACAAATTTAGCACTACTTCGTGTTTATGCTTTATTCACAGAAAAGAATGATATTTTACAAAACTCTTCAGCTTTTGAACCAATCTGTTCAAATAAAACTCACCAACTAGGACTTGGTTACGTGCTGGTTGATATTATTTTTGCTATTTGGGACTTTTATTTAGTATTCTCTGGTTCAAGATATAAATCATGACATTTACTGTGTTACTTGAGTAAAGGAACCAAACAGCAGCAGTTGGGGAAGGCTGTGTGTTTTGTCAACAGGTTGCAGTTTGCTGAGAGTGCTGCTTCTCTGTTGCTTTCAGAGAAGAGTCCAAAATGCATCTCCAAATTGCTTGGACATCATGTGTGTGTGAACACAGATTGGTGCTTTTTCATTAGAAATACTCAAATGACTTGACTTTGCCCTTTCTGAAATCTCAGGCATATCAATACACACACCCCTGGTTACTCTGAAAGAAACAACTATGCAAATCTCATCTGTAGCATGAAATAATTATATATTCACTACCACTTGATCAATTCCTAACCAGAATACTGGTTAGGGTTTATTCTTGTTATGACTTCATGCAAAAACAAAGAATCTCTTTTTACAACTGTTCTACTGAGACTATATTTCACTATATTAAAGAACACCCAGAAAAATTTTCCAAGAACTTAAGACTTACAAACCCCTTTGAATTTCATTTGACTTTTTTTTACTTGGCCAATTAAAAGAGCAACTTTAAACTATTTGCAAATGTGTCTAACATATTACTCCACAGATTCATAAGTAGTTGCTTATACTTTGATTCTACTGAAGGAAGAACCCCAAAACAGTGACAACTAAAGTGACTGTTATGTTTGGACTTGTTAAATTCAAAACTAGTTAAAAAATTCCCATGTTATGGCTGAAATAGAATTTCTAAGTATTTTTAGCTTACACTCTGGATAATAAGGATAATGCCCACCCAGGCTCTAACAGACTGTTTTCTCTCTTCTAGACAAGGAAATGAAACAATGAATATCAACAGAGAAAAGTAAATGCATTTAAGTATCAATAACATTATCTTGATGTAGCTGTTTACATATCTCTCATCTTTCTTTAAAAATAATAGTTTGTGGCAAAATTTTAATTCATGATATTGTATTAAGCAAAAATATTTCAATTCTGCATAGTAACAGTAATCCTCTGCCGGGCAAGATATATATTTTTCATCACTTGAACCATGTCTAAAGAACTTGGTTTTCTCTTTTTCCTTCCACGTCTACAGTAGTTCCGTTTCCATATGGTATAATATACAGATATAAGCTCTAGTATAAGCAATTGAACTTTTTACACCCTCAAAAACCACAAAATCAATCTGATGGTCCATGGTTTTTGCAGCTGGTGCACTGCATTCATATTGGGTAGTGTCATATGAAAAATATTTCACTCCCCAAGCCCTAAACAGTCACTCATTAATGAAATGCAGGCAGTACAATGAGATCATGTAAGGTATAGATTTCAACAGCCACACTAAAAACAGTAAAGGAACACTGAACAAGAACACAAATCAAGTTCCTCTGCCAGAAGAGGATTTTTTTCTAAAGGAATGTCTTCTTAGATTTAACATTTGCTTTGAAAACAACTGCTAACCACTATCCAGAAAAAAACCTCAGTACAAGTGTTAGCAGACTAAACAATCGCAATTTGGCAGAGGAAAAACAGTAAATAACTTCAGACATAGCTACATTACAGGATGTCTCACCCTAATACACCACTATCAAATCACAAAATTATTTACTTAATACCACATGTGGAATCTGTTTACTTAAGAAAATAAGCTGTCACCAGCAAAACCTTGTTTAAAAATAATTTCAGGGCTGAGGCTTATCGAATTTCACTTCAGTTTGTTTTTACTAAAATCTAAAAAAAAAAAAAAACCTCAAAAAAAAAGCAGCGCGGCAATCTACTTACAAAAATATATTAAGCCCACTTACTCAGAAAACGTATACTTAGGTAGAAGTTTTAAACTTTATTACTATTCATTTAAACAACGACCACAACTTTGTAATGAACATCATGACATTTTATTTCAGTAAAATTTATCAGAATTAACTATTTCATTTCTATCTTTCTCAAATGATACCCATCTGTTTTCTTCAATCTAAAAGCTTTCTTTAACTAAGAAAAGCCTCAGCGTCAGGAATAAACACCAGAGTACTTTATGGACTTGATTCTCTTCTCACAGACTCTGATACAACTCTGCAGACTTCAGTGGCCTGAATATGATCACTGTAACAGCTAAGTATCAGGCTCTGCACAACTGCTTTATAAATCTAAGGACTATAGCAGGTTTGTTTTATCCTGGGGGAAAATATATCCAAGCAAAATAGCTTATAGCTTCTATCTTATCCTCAACAGCCAATGAGGATATATTTGTAACAAATAGCCAACTGTATTTGCATTTCTATTACATATTTATTTAGCTTCTAACACAACAGCATTCTGAAATTTCATGCAACTGGGATAACCCCTTAATATAAAGACAAATAAGAAGGACTAGCTTTAATTTAGTAATTGGAGACCAGGAGACCTGAGAGGTTTTTTCCTGCTTCTCATCATTCTTCAATATTTTTCTTCTACCATGTAGAATAAAAGATTTCACTGCAACACTTTTAAGAAGCAGCTTTTATGCATAGAAAGTTATGAACATTCTCTCTTTGCAGTAATTAATCTTGTAGTAATTTATATGCTTTTAACTGTCCAATATCAGTCAGCATAGAGGAATTATTAAGGGCTGTATCTCTTAGCCAAACAAGTATACCATGCACAAGATAAATTCCTCCATTTATCTGCATCTGTTGTCTATAAAATGTTTTTATGCCTCATTCCTGCCACCTGGCAATAAACTCTAGCTTACACTTGAAACACTACACAGAGTTGAAATAATCCATAGTACCATATCTCAATAGAGAGAATTAAATATGACCTAAGAATAGAGCAGCTTTCTTATTAATCCTATATCAGTGCTGATGTAAAACCCTACCAGGAATCATAAATACCACATATACCAAGAAACAAAATTCTGCACGTTTTCCAGTCATGTATTTTGCCACAAGTTTCCTTAGTTACAAACAATTTGTTATAAAATAAAATCCAACCAAAAACACACCCCACCAAAAAACCCAACCAATCAAGCAAAAAAACCCTAAAATCCCCACCACCAAACCACCAAAAAACTCTAAATCCAACTATATTATAAAGCAATAGAATCACAGAATATATCAAGTTGGAAGGGACTAATAAGGATCATGGAGTCTAACTCCTAAACTAATAATCTTATATTATATATTATTATAAGTAAATATTATGAGATAATAGTAATAAAAAAAGAAAACCACAGAAACTGGACTTTACTATGAAATTCAATGACAGACAGTAGTTCCCCATTACCCTTTACTCAAAGTCCCTCATAAGAAATTGTATTGCACACTGTGAGCCCAATGCTTTCACAGACTGATTTTTGAAGTTGCATAGTAAATAAGTTTATTTAAAATTTTCAAGTAACAGGTCTTCTCAAATCAAGTTATTCTACAAGTAACTTCAAGCTAGAAAAATTGTTCCTCTTAATTTAGAAAATTATATACAGGAAAATTAGAAAAAAAATCTCTAAATACAGACTATATTCATGCTTTTGTATTATGTATCAATACAGTATTATGCTTCTAAAATATAGAAGTTAGGAATTTTTAGAGTAACTTTGCTTGTATTAATAAAAATTCATCGTTGTGTGTTCAAACAAAATATTCAGGCCTCTAATCTATTGCCACCTTTTACTTACACCTGGTTTTAAGCAAACCATCCACTTCAGTGAAAAATACTTTCTGCATGTTAGCTTGCTGAGCACCACTCCAGGACTTCAAAGCAAGAATGATACAAAATTAACATCAAAAATATGTTATGGATTAGAATGGATTAGAAACAGACAAATCAGTAAGTCTCAGAATGTAATTGCAAACAGGGAATTATATTAAGGGCATTTGTAAGAGCGATCTGCCGTGATAGGTTACTGGTTCCATACTGTTCCACTCTTTTATCAATGACCTTCAAGAAATTGCAAATTCATTACTGATGACGTTTGCTGACAACACAGCAAATGAGGAGAGCCAGCTACTAGAATGAAATTATCTGAATCTCAGAAAATGTTTTACTTAAAAGGAATACTTTTCATACCACCACATGTGTAAAGCTGCACTTGTAGCCACAAAGGAAAAAAAGTCCATATTCAGAGGATGAAACATGGTGTCTCAGAAAAATTACAGACATGGAGTTACGATGCATAGTTAAGTCCCATGGCACACTAGTCAAATGGGCAAAGACCCTTGACAACATAAAGAATGAGAAAAGGAAGGTTATGCTTTTTTAAATCCCAAGGTAACATAACCATTGCAGAACACCGTGACCAGTTCTACTGTTGACCATAAATTGGAATAGTTTAGAAGACAATTCAGCTAACCTGAAAACATTTCTTATATATCGAACTCACCGAGTATTCCTCTATTCCGATTCTGAAAAGGAAGGTTAAAAGTATGTGATGAACAGAAAGTTCTATCTTGTAGATCTTCTATCACATAACATCCAATGACTGCAGATTGAGCCTAGTGATACTCAGATGAAAAAAAAGCACTCCCTTCTTCAGCACTGAAATTATTTACAAAGTATCTACAGATCCAGCAGCACTATAAATCTTCACTAGTTACCCTAACTACCAGTGGACTATCTAAACCCAATCTGCCAGAAGAACATCTATAAGCAATGGCTTTAATTGGAATAACTGCCCTTCTGTACAAAACGGGGTTGTCTATTACAGCCTCCTCCAACTCCATCCCAAAAGCAGTTCCATCTCACAGTCACCATTCTCTTTAAAGACAAAGACACAACTATTTTATGGTGGTGCTGGGAACACACCATGCCACAGCTACTGTTTAAATGGATGCTAAAGTCATTGGGGGTATCCGGTCACCAGGAATTTGACATCTGAACAGGCAATATAGTTACTGATTGGATTGAACCCTTCTGTTTCATAAAGCACAGGAGGACATGCAGCCTGTTACAGTACCCTCTATAAGCATAATATTTACATTGCAAAAAATGTAACCTGAAAATTTAAGCATAGATAATAAAAGAAGAAGTAGGCATAGTAAAATTTTGTAGCAGTGATCTCTTCTGAGTAAGGAAAAAGAATTATTTGAAAATGAAGATCAGAAGATGACATAGGAAAATGAAAAATCTTCCAGGAATACTTCACTGAAACCAAAGATATTGTATTCACTGGGTATCTTCACCTACCCAAATATCTTCTGGGTAACACAATAAAATCTCACTACAAAATGCTATGTCTTATGCACAACACAAGTTAACACAATATGAAATTTTTCAACTAGATGAAAAAATTATAGATTTTTCTCAGATTCAATGGGAAGGAATAACCCTCACAATAACATCCCTATCTATCTAATTACTATCTGTTCCTGGATAGTAAACTGGATATGAAAAGGGACAGGATATTATGATATGGCATACACACATGAAGAGCATAAACATACAGAAGTGCCATCATGGTGAAAAGGAGATCTCCTGTATCTGTAAACAGGTTTGTTAAGATATCACTCATACTTAGCTGGAGCCCTGGCCTATTGTAAAGCCATGAGGTATCTGGAGTTCCAAATGACTATAAATCTTAAGGGAAGGCATTAATTTCTTTGTTTTTCTACAGCACATGGTGCTATAGATCCCATGATAATCAAAGCTGCTACTTGGATTTCTATTCCAATGACCATCTTTACTAGAAGTCCAAGAGTTTGGGCTTTTTTTAAGGAATGCAGTATTTTCTGGAATATTTTCCTTCCTAAATGAAATATGGTCTGCAAATTCAGACTCTGAAGCCTTCACCACATTGAATAGCACAGACCTACTTTGAAATGAAGTAGAAAAGATACCAGTATCAAGTGTAGACATAAGATGTTTGGAGGGATTCTCTTCAGGCATAAACTAGAGGACATTGGTCCTAAATGAAAACCATCAGCTATAAGCCATCCAACTCAAATGCTCTCCATTATTTTGCCACACACATATAAACTGGGGAACTCTGCTGCTTTTATTAATAGAAGACATTAAAGAACTTGATCTGAAAACTGTGCAAAATTTGTAATAACTAATATGAATTGTGGCAGAACAATCACACCATACTGCCTCTAGGAAAAAAGTAGAAACAAACTATGGAAACAGATTAGGGAAAATGGTTACAATCACTGACTGTACATGTCTGAAGGATAAAAGGATCATTTTGCCCCACTTTCCAGACCTAATACTTCAACTATTGCAAAAGAAGAAAATAAAATACAAAGAAAAAAAATCTTGAGTGTGTAAGAGCAGCAATCTTAATTTTGCATGTAAGAGCAAGAATAAAATCAAATACATTTCATTTTCAAAGATTTAATATTTTGCCAAGTAGTGACAAGAAAAAAAATTGAAGTGCCTCTATTTTCCATAGGAAGACCTTT
This sequence comes from Toxostoma redivivum, assembly GCA_013397375.1. NCBI lineage: Eukaryota > Metazoa > Chordata > Aves > Passeriformes > Mimidae > Toxostoma > Toxostoma redivivum. The sequence goes on along the minus strand of VXBI01002354.1, from coordinate 151,951 downwards.
TTGCTCTCAAGTTACAGAACCATAAAAACAACCTGATTGCTGAAGTCATCTCAAAAAAATTGTTTTATCAAAGACTTGTTAAATACACTTGGTTTAAAGTCACCGCCAAAATGATGGATTTAGAAAGGTTTGGTGCTCATATTAGAACTGTTCCCCAAATAGTCCCATGTATATCATCTATAATACACCTTAAGGCACTGTAGTCATACATGGCCAAGGAGGAAATCTCTTCAGGAGCAGATTGTGTTTTCTCACTTTTCTCTCTCCACAGGTGAAAAACACCTACATAAAAGAGTTTATGCTTTTCACTTCTTTCCTTCTTTATGATGTAGAAACAGGCCAGAAAGAAATTTCCCCAGATTTCTCTCCCAACAAACATATGGAACAGAGACCGAGGTTACCTGGTTTCTGAGTTTAGACTCAGGAGGACAATCACAACTCTCTCTTTAATTTTTCTAAAAGGGTTGGAAGTCAAATGAACTGGAATAGGAACTTTCAAGTTGAATGGATGAAAATATTGTTGATTTTTTAAAATAAAACCTTGTTTTCCAAATCAAAGCAAGTTAAATTAAGTTAGGTTAATTGAAACAAATTCTGGAATTTTAGCAAATAGTCTCTCTCCTGTAACTTTCTGTATTTCCCTGGTATATGGTATGATCCGCTTACTTGTTTTCCAATCTTCTGAAAAAGCTGAAGGGAAATTCAACACATTTTTTATTAAAAACTAAAAAATTTAGAAAAAGAGCAAATTGATAAGAACTGAATTGCTAAGGATCAGGAACATCGAATGTTAGAAAATTATGAGCATTCATTAAATATTTATATCAGGGCATTAGCCTTTAATAGCACAACCCTCCATACAAGTCTTATTTTCAGAAATTGAAGTGTAATAAATTATAAAGTATAAAAGTAACAGTTTTAGAAAACTCATTTAATATAGGAAGTCGTGCAGTGAGAAACATCTATCACAGAACAATGCCTCTGAACAACTATGTTGAAAATAGTCCATCAGTGGAAAAAACCTATTTCAGCAGCCAGGTGTCTCTTGCTGCTCCTAGAACAGCCCATCTGAATGGGAGGTAAAAGACTTGCCCTTCACAATGCATTGGTTCTTTCCTCTTGTATAATCTCCATCTACCTCCTGTATCTCATGATGGATCAAAAAAACCCCAATCAGACATCAGTTCACTTAGACCAGATTCATGGCTGTTCCAAACTACAGCAGGAGTCAGTCCATGAACTTTTCTGCCGGTCAGCTATCACTGGAGTACAACAGGAGACTGAGGAGTGGGAATCAGGAGAGTGGCCTAGGGTATTTATTTCATCACATTTGCCAACTGATCTGTGAAGCACAGCAGTACTGTATTTTAAAGCATTAACTGTGTCAGATCAATCTAGAAATATTCCATAGCTGTGCAATAACCCCCAATGTTGTTTTTAAATGTCCACAGTCTATATGTAAAAAAGCAACAAAATATAGTTGTTTTGTTTATTACATTATTACTTGATAATTATTGATAATTATTAAATAAAACTATTTTATTTATAATTTTTCTGGGTTTATGCTACAACGATTATTGTTAAAACTTTTTTACTGTTAGATTTTATTTTTCTCATCCTGAATCAAGTAAAAAGTAGAAAGACCGTGAATCATATGGATCAAAGACTATCCATCAGCGTGTCACACACCATGTGGCATTGTGTTTTGCCAAGTCAAAGTCACGCTCCAAGTTTCAAAACTTCAAACAACTGAAATACCACAACATTCATAAAACAGAACTGAGCTACTGGGAGTAAGAAAAAAATACAAAAAAGGTAACAGACCTCAACAGCAGATAGTAAAATTAACATTTCAACAGTTCTTGCCTTTCATCTCGGTCTCCATAGTACATTTTTTCTGGAAAAGCTACAATTTAGGTTTAGCAAGATGCAGAATTACATAAAACATCTGGAATATGGGACAAGGAATATTGGCTTATTATCCCTGGTGGACCCTCCCTATGAAAAATTTAATAGGTCTGTTTTGGTAGTTTTAATCTCCAGAGCACCCCAAGCTATGTTATGGAAACATCATCTTGGTAATTTATATTAGAAAGAACACCTGGTGATGAAAGCAAATATACCCTCTTTAAAATTGTGAGTGATTTTTCTTTAATCCTCAAACTTTTCATCTTCTTAAATATATAATTTTTAACAGCTTGACTAAAAATTAGTTTTTGTATCTTTGAGACTGATCACAATGTAACCATTGTGAACTTAACACTATTTTATTAGAGAGCTACATTTCTTCATTCCTGTCTTCAGAGAACAAGTCATTTTGTCTTTACTTTGACATTGGCCTTTTACAGATTACAGAGGAAGCTATGTTGAATCTTATATGAATATCAAAAAATAATTTAAAATGTTGTCCATTTATTACTGTACCACTGTGAACATAAAGGGAAAAAAAAGAACTCTTAAGTAGCTTTCTACTATTTTAATTCTCTAATTCTAAAGGCAGAATTAGCCATAAATAATAACAAATACATAAATTTTGTCACAATTTATTCTAGGATCAATCTCAAGTGACAGCATGCAGTGTACATAAATTATATGAATTCTGACCTGTAATTGCTTTTCTGGTTTCTATTATGCTTAGCATAGGATTTCAAAATAACTCGTAAAAATCTATATATGAAAGCAGTAAAATTATTTGCCATTAAAATCATTAACTGGATCCCTCTGAATATAAATACAAGTAAAATGGTATATAATTCAAAGGAATTTTACATACAGCTTTCTAATGTCACACTGCCTTATGCTTTATTATAAAAACACATTTTTAACTGTTGCTAATTTACTATTTCATTGACTAATGAGAAATTAATGAAAGTACTGGTCAATGTATAAAGCAATTTACTAATAAAAATGTATTCTATACTTTCCAGCTAAAAAGAAGTTTCCATTTATCAAATTTCTAAAAAACAACACAGGTACAAATTAATTTTTTTATCATTTTATCATTTAACGTGCCTCACTTAAAATATATCCTAAAACACATTTTGTATTTTCTAACAAAAAAAAAAGCCCATAATGTTATAATCTGTAGCCCATAAAGATTTTCAGAAACATTTTTATTAATTTGACACTGATACGCCTCCATTTCTAATATCCCAACCCTGCAACATTTTAAATGCAATTAAAAGTGGTTATGAAAGAGTGTGGACTTCCTTGTGAAGTAGGAAATCACTCTTGTGATTAACATGCAAACGAGCTCATGCTGGCAGAATAGATTGGGGTTTTAAAACCCCAATTACTTTTGTATGATTATCTATTTACCCGTACACAGACTATTTTCATTTTTCATCTAATACAAAGTCATCCTGCTTACATTTTTAGCACAGCAATTAATATTTACAATAATTATGACATCAAGCACCATCGAGAGTATGCCAAGTAAATAATTTATCATGTTTTTTAATATATATGTTATTAAAACAACATCTATGGTAATATATTGCAGAGGATGGAGATATATTATTGGCCTTTATACACAATCCAGCCTAATACAACATTCTATTGGCTTTAAATTTAGTTAAGGGGCATATTATTTTTAGTATCTGAGTAGGTCAACTGCTGTTCGTTCAGATTACAAATGCCAAAACTCTCAAGTCTGTAACTGCTTTGTATAAAGTGTAAGGTTTGTTTAAACTTTCACAGTAAAAATAACAATAAAATTACTTCCTCACATTTTTCTTTTATTTTTCCCCCTCCTTTTTTAGTAATAACAGACAATTCTTAACTTTCACTAGCACACTTTGATTCATACCTGCTAGAGAGTGCATATATACACATTTTTTCCAGACTTCTAAAGAAAATTATAATGCATTAATGACAGGAACTATGGTAATGGAAAAAGGTCACCCTCTTTTGAACACCTTCTGTTTTAAACCATTATATATAAAGACATTTGAGAAAGCAAAGAATTAAAAGGCAGCCTTTGTGCAACCCATTACTGAAATATTATAGAATAATCTATATCAAATGTAGTGGAATAGCAGATTCTTTTAGATCTAAATTTACTGCAGCTACAGAAATGCTTTTATGCTTATTATGTATCTGCATGTTGATTCAATTATTAAAAGGACACCTGACAGCAGACTTACTTAATTGAATTAATTAAACTGGATGAATAATAACAGAATTACTATTGTATGAAATTTGTCCTGAGAAGTAACACTGGCATTGTGAAAATGCACATAATTTGAATGGTGAAATACACTGAGCAGAGCAGTGCTCACTTACTGTATTCTGGAATTCTTCACCTCATACATGAACAAATGAGACATATAAATGAACACACAGCTGTGAGTAATGAATATTTTTCGTTATCTATTGCAATTTATTATGTGAGTCCAGTTACATCACTAAATCTTTTAAAAACTTTGCAAAAAAATCAAAATAATAGTAATTTTAATCTCTCTCTCTAACATGATATAAGGGAGTAGACTGTTAGACACTGAGAGAGGTAGTATAACCGTGAAACACTTCTGAAAGGCTGAAGCTGTATTTTCTGAATATCTAGAAAAAAATTAAAATGTGAAATTTAAATTGTGCAAGTATTGTTTATTGATTAAAGAAAAATAAATTAGAGAAATTAAATTATTTTAAAACATTTTAACAGATTGGTACAATGAGCTTCTACCACTGATTTTAGCAAAAAGAGCAATTTTCTTCAGTGACTAAATATTATGACATACTGTATATAAATATATTCTTTTTTAAGGTGTACTGAAACAATTTTTTCTTATTAAAACCAGTTTACTGAGGAACTTCAGAAGAATATATTATGTCCTCTTCTTTTTAGCTAATTTGATAATTCACTAAACAGAAGTGAAATTTTACATGACAGGTGTTTTTTTTTAACAGACATTTTCACTTGCCCCTGACTTCACATAAAAAAAAAAAAGGCACAGAAAAGTCTCACACTGCTCAGAACAGAAGTTTATAGTGACAGAGGACATTCCTGGAGTGCAAGCACCCATTTGGCATATATCCAAACCCCAGCTATTAGCTCTACATCACCACTGGGTATTTGTCTTACTTCCTCTTGCAGGGTTTTTATTTTGTTTTGTTTTAGCAACAATCCCCATAACAGAGAAATGTACAGAATAGTCTCATTTCATATGAAAGAATGGTGGAACTGGATATTTATCTTACTATAATCTTCAGCACAGTAGAATCACACCCACCAGCTTTTTTTTTTTTTTTTTTTTAGTCAGCAATGTGTTTTCTCTTCCTAAAAATTAATATTGATGATTCTACAAATAGAAAATATTAATTTAGAAGTGATTATTAATTTATATTACTAAAAAGAACATGAACATTTATGGGTATTCAGTCAGAATATTTTAAAATTAAATAATATGACATCTACCATCTATATACTATAAATCACTGGCTTTTTTTACATTCATATTTTCCCTCATATTCCTACTTCAATATAATTCATTTTACAAATATGTCTGATCCTGCCTCTGACCTTACTACACTTTAAGCTCTTTTCTGCTCATGGAAAGCTAATTTGCATTTTTTAAAAATGTGTCTGTATTAATGATCTAATTTACCACAAAAAGGCTTTATATTAAATACAAAAAGGCCAGCCATTAGCTTTCTTTCCACAATAAAATCAAAACAAAAAATAAAACATCCCATTTATACAACAATTAACAGGGTGTTTTTTTTCCTAACACAATGCTAAATGAATCTGTACAGTTCAGCATTCATAAACATTATATATCGTGGAGAATTCTTGTTCTACAATAAAAATAAGGAATATTATAAATATGCAAAGTTTTACAAAACACTTTTCTAAGAAAACTATACATCCATTTTAATACCTGTATTAATAAGCAGAGTGGTTAGATTTTTCTTTTACATAAATTATACAAAGTATATTGGAATTACATACCATTTTAATACCAGTTTATTATAGCTTTATTTCATAATATTGGAGGTGGAAATGGAAACAGTGCCATCATGTGATACTATTCAGGCTACTTCACTTCTTTTATTTCCAAGGAGTGAATCTGTTACAAATAAGAGTTCCTAGAAAAGCACGCAATGGCAGCATAATTTATTATATATTATGCTATAACTAAATGATTTTAGGTGTTTTTATGCATCAAATATTAAAATCACCTAAATATGCAAGGAAAAAAGAATCAGTACATCAGTACAAATGTTACTTAGCTCCTTTTATTAAAACTTTACAAATTATCTGACACAGTCTTGTGAAATTCCTTTCAGTTTACAGTCAAGATATTAATCCAAATAGCTTCATTTTTACAAAAGGGTGCAGAAGTTAAATTCCCTGGTTTTAATTAGTACTGGGCAAGCTTCTTGGAAAAAACCCTAGTACGTGAAATTGTCACAGGCGTACAATATCAAAGCCAAATCCTACTCGTATTATATTTACTACACAAGATATTTTAAATGAAATCAGACACACAGTTATTTTTTTCTTTTGTACCCGTTCCATATTGAAATAAAGGCATTTTTCTCCCTAGTGGTCAGAATAAACTAGAAAATCCAGACTTGATACTAAACACACATATTTCACTTATCTCTTTCGTTTTCCAGAGATCAAGACAACCATTTGACAACTGCTTGGAATCTAGAAATGCAAGTAATCTATTAAATCTGAAATCCCACTTTACTGTACAACTCACAGCTGCCAAATCTAAATGCTTTACAGTAGTGGGGTTTTTTAAATACATTATTTTAAAGAAAATCAAACCCTTAAAGTGAATTCATTGATGTATGGGTGAAAGGCGATTTAAAAAATCCACAGAAATTGTAACTTTCAAAAGCAAGGGCAGATGCTAGGTATTCCTTATGGTGTTTCAGAATTTACCGAAACAATAATTGAATTCTCCAAGATTAAAAATCCTTACAAAATTTAACTGCTTACAGTTCCACAGGAGAAGTATTACTATTTATGGGTTTATTCGTAAGTACAGCCATTTAAAAATGTTTCGATTTCTTTATATTACTCAAAAACTCATGGTATATGTCTGCAAACCACCTATATGAGTCATGTTCAAGTGTGTTTTGAGTCTGAAACAAACACAAGGAGTTTTGATAAAAGTACGTTTCATATATCCAGAACTCCATTGAAAGGCCAGCATTGCAGCAGGTGAATGAAACTGCTTTTGCTAAAAGGTAACAAAGCAAATCCCTCCACCCAGAGAACCTTCAGAGAGCAGGATACAAGAGTAACATTACATACAAGAAAAGTACTGCAGCAAGAAAATAATAGGGAGAGATAATGTTATGTTCTTACTTAAATTTAATGTGTATTACTTACAGGTAACATTTTATATATTGTTTGAAAAAAACTCAAACTGCACTTAGCAGATTGAAGGCAGGCCAATGGCCCACTATGTAAGTACTGAATTGTACATTTAGTACAGGGAAGCTTAATTTTTATGTTTGCAACACAGCAAGCCAGCTTTTGAGGACCAGACTAAAAAGAAAAAGTGAGAGCTACTGTTACTGCTGTTGTTACTTCTTCAATTGCTTGATGTTTTAGTTAGTGCCAGTAATAACCAGCCCGGCCTTCCACCTGACATTTCCACTTTACAGGCTGGATAGAATACTAATTTGACTGGAATGTTAACAGCACAAGTGATACATGGAACTCACTGCATGGTAAAAACAATCTGTAGCAAGGTATTCAATACCTAGGATGGGCCTTTTTAATTCTTCTTAGCTCTTTTTGGTAATTATCACCCTGAAGTGTAGTAAAAACTTCTCTTTTTCTATGGTTAGGGTTTAGACTTAGTCCTCTAAAAATCAGTAACAATTTACTGTCATGATGAAGCACATAAACCTACATCAACACTTACACAGTTTTATTATGTTGATTATGAACTAGATGAAGAATATTAACAATATGACCTTACAAAATACTGTCAGGAAACTCATGCTGCTGTCCAGAAACAAAACTGTAAATCAGATAAAATCATAGCACTCTAACTACATTAAGCAAAAAGTAAAGGGAATCATAATCTAGTGAGGCATTTTCTGGTTGATCAGCTGAGATATTTGAGAAATCTGGAGGAGGGAGCCAAAACTTCTGTCCTTTTCAGATCCCTTCCCAGTAACTCTTCTGCAGCTATCAGAAAATGAATTTGCTTGTTATTTGTGTTCAACTATTTCCTGTGGTGTCAAAAACAGGTGCTCATTTTAGACTGAGGTAAGTTATGCTGCAGATGAATACTTCGAACATCAGTGAAGGAGAGTGTTCTACATAAATTATTTCTACAATTGTGAGCTAAGGGAGAGGCTGCACCACCCTCTGAGTAAAAAGACAACATTACATTTCTTACTATAGTCTTATTCATCTATTGCAGAAATCGAGTGCTTTACAAAGAAGGTCAAGACAGCAGAAGGAACACCACATATTTGATGGGGAAGTTATGATATCTCACAATTCTAATTGAGAAGACAGAAAATTTAAAAATTTTTAAAAAACAGAAAGTTTTGTCATGAGTGCTGAGACTTTTGGGTAAGTTGTTGTGGGGGAATCACATGGCAGACTTGTAGATAGCAAACTCAGAGGCTAATACCCGTCTAATGATGTAGCATCCACCTATTTGAGTAATAAGGCACAAAACCTGAGAGTAATTCCAAAATTACTAATTTAGTTGCCCCAATACAGAATTATGGAACTCAGATCAAAATTTATTGCACAAAACATACAACGTAGAGCTTCTTAAGAAAATTATTAGATATTCTCCAAGGTTTTGAAAATTTTAGAAAGCACAGTTTTTACTAGGTTCTGTGCATATGGTTACAACACCTCCTTAATTGATGAAGAGACTGAAACCGAAGAGTTCCCCATACTTGTCAAGGTATTTTTGACCAATAAACAAATTTAGCTTCTGTGCAAGGCTTTCTCAAATAGAAGTATTGTCATTCATGTTAACTTTCCCACCCCAGCAAAACGTCAGATTAAATAAGATATACTGTCAGAAAAGAAAAACAAGCCATATGTGGTGGTTCAAAACCAGGTAAAAACCCCCAGATAGCTGCAGTACCATATTCCATCACCTGAGAGCCACAGGTTGTCTTATAAAGAGAGTTACATTATAAGGCAATAAGGACTGCCATCATTCACTGCCATGGTTAGAAACCAGCCCTTTACTCAGCAGTTGTCATTCAAGTTAAATGGAAGGAACAGCTAAATGTTCTTTTGTGTAGAGACAGCTGAAACGAGGCCCTGAGTGGGAGCAGCAGGCACATGCCCATGAAGATCTCCAGTTAGAGGTTACAAAGCAATGTATATCAGGATGTATGAGACATGTAAATGTCTCACTGAACAGGGAAGCTCAAAATGTCAGTCTCCATGAAACACTCTTTTATAGGAACTCTCAAGTTCTGCAAAGAGGAAAATCAGTGTTAATTTAGTAATGATTATAATGAGGACAAAGAATACCTAAATAATTTTTTATTAACAGGCCAAGTAGAAAGGTGCACAAACTATTAATAATAAAACAGCAAAAAGCTGTCATTATCACAATTAGTATAAAAAAATATTTTTACGTTTGGTAATATTCACAGCCAAAAGACAGAGATGGTCAACATATGGCTAAATATAACTGGACATATTTTTCTATCTGTAGACTGACAGACAAAAGAAAAATCCCTAGAGGATGAACTCAAGCTTCAAGACAGCTTAAGTATAGAGTTTGATGTGTGCAAAAGACACAGGAGGTCAAATAATCCCCTTATGGTTAGAGAATATATAGTAAAAATTCTATTTGCTTGTTAAGTCTCTTTATTTCACAGGTCTTTCAGATAAAGTATTATGATTAAGTGACACATGGCCTTTAGTGGGATGCAATGGTTTCTGGAATGGTATCTACTACTAGAAACCTGATAGGAGAAAAAAAGACAGAAATAAAGCAAAAGATCTGAAACAAAAACCCAACAAAAAGAGCTTAATTGCTAAGTCACTCATTTTGGGGTGGAACAGAGCTTCCACACTTACCCTAAGACTTTCTTCCCAGTGAACTTAATCTAAGTTCTGAAAAACCTGCCTGTCTTCAATTTGGACTCCTCTTTTAAAAGGAGGAGGGAATACACATTCTTTTTTTAATTCCTTTATGCTACCAGCAGGGTTTCTGGGGAACTGCTAATATGCAATGGGAAAGCACACACAATGCATTCTGTGTCCAAAGAAGCCTCTGATGCTGGTCCCCACACTTAGTCACTCGTTGCCACCTAAGGCACGTCTCTTGGGAAGTTAATATAACTCTTACTAGCGAGGAGAAGCTCAAGGTAAGTTTCAGTAGTCATAGGATGTTTGGTTTAAAGTAGGAACAACCACAGCAAATACAGTTTCTGTGAAAAGCAAACAAGTATTTACAGCTTAGCAAAGGAACAACACAAACACAACATCGAGCAGTTTCTTGATGTTATTTTCAGTTTTATTTAACAGAAATAAAACAGTCTGACAAACATGAAAATTCTGGAAGACAAATTAAACTACTATAAATTGTATCTCCAACCTGTGACAAAAAAAGTAGCATCAGGTATTAAGACAGAAAAAACTAGTACTGGCTGAAGATGCTGAACAGGCGATATTTTCCTTTGTGTATCAACAATAAATCAATCCCCAATTTTGCCTTAAGAGGAACATAGATTTTGGGTGCTTGCAGTATTTCAGATGAACTATAAAATAGAATTCCTGAACACTTGTGCTTACAGATCACATTGCACTTCACAGCTGTTGTGTTTTACCCCAGCAGAGGGTGCATTTAAGCGAGTGTAAAAAACCAATTTTCTTTTAAACATAGCTTAAAGTGCTTAGGGATCTTTTTGAATGACATGTAATGCATATATATTATATTTAAATATGTTAAATAATTCATAGCAAGTAATTATTAGGTCTACCTGCGATGTTTGTCTCATTTTCTTCTAGTTCCTCATGTGTCACAATGAACAACAGCAAAATGCTGCAACAAGCTGGATGGAGCAGTGAAGTCTGAGGAGCAGACCTAAATTTCACAATACTGTGATAAATACAAGGTCAGTAAATCTGTGTAAAGGAATTACTATTAAGATTACTTTTTAAAAAGCAAATTTTCGTTTCATCTTCTACATTAAAAGAATGCTGAAGTTGCAAAAGCAGAGCATTTAAAAAACAGAACATGCCTGAAGTAAAGCTGTTCATGTGGCTTTATTTCAACCTCTTCTGCATGACCTTTCCTCCATTCTTTGTTATTATGTACCATAGTATTTGTTTCCCCAGGACCCACATTTCATCACTGCATTGGATAGATCAGGATTTGAAAATTAACTGTTTTTTTAAATACTCTTATTTAGCATTACTTAGTGCAGACACTGTTGTCTCTGTCCTGCAATCCCTTTGTTGCTGAAAATGAAAGGATATGGCCCTGGGTATGCATACTTTAGGAACTGGAGGAACTTTTTAAGGAAGTAGAATGCCATTTAGAAGAAATGTATTTCTGCAACAAATAATATTTTTGATAATTTTATGGAACATAGCGAAAAGTTAACAAATTTCCATTAATTGCAAATTCTTCCCTTTCTAGGGTCTCATACACATCTACCTTTATGTAAATAAATAAACAATTCAGAAAATAAACAGTCCACAATTATCTTCCTACTAATTCTCATTTCTCCTAAGTAAAAAAAAGCCCAAACAAAACAAAACAAAACAAACAAAAAAAACCCCAAAACAAAATAAACAAAAAAACCCCAAACAAACAAAAACCAAACAAACAAACAAAAAAAAAA